>CM050167.1:376509989-376599989 GCA_027410445.1 Discoglossus pictus
GTAAATATGATATTTTATCACATGTGAGTTATAGTATATGTATTAACACATTGATTGCCGGGATCAAAAATTCTAAATTAAACATGAAATAAAGTATTTTTTCGGGGCCGATTTGCGAGCTTGAGAATGTTGTGCTATTAATTCTAAGACCTAACATCACTTTCCCTTTACTTATAAGTACAGTAGCCTGTGTATATTTGCATTTAAAGTGCTACGGATTGGACTTTACCCCCTTGCGGATCCTCTCTATCACTAGTTGGCCTTGCGTGTTACGGGATTGAACACAAGTAAAATCATTGCAATTTAATAGCTTGATTGGAATTGTAGCGGTTACGGGCTTGGGAGAACAAAGGATTTGCAGCTGCAAAGTTCAACGTTCCACGTCCCGTAGGCTTTTTTCGCTCCAAACCCACAGATTGTCAGCAGCTTACCTTAATGGGCTAATTTAATATCAGTAAGTCTTGCGAGCTACGTTACGAGCTAACGTTTAACACACAGGGGGAATTTAATAGGGCGGATGGTATAGCTCACAGCTTCATTGAAGTACACAAGCCCCTTCACCATGACAAGATAGCGATCCAGAAGAGGCTTATTTACATAGGGTAACTCTTATACTAGTCTTAGAGGGTCATTAAAGTGTTATATTTATAGGATACTCTTTTGAATAACTTATAATATGCAAAATGTTGTAAATAAGTCTGCGAGTTTTCAATCTTATGTGCTCTAGTGAAAGCTCTGAGTACACTTGATTTGAAACTCAAAGGGCCTCATTCAAATGTGATTTGTCCAATTGAATAGGGCTCTATATAAGCACAGAGCATGTTTTTTTACAGAAGTTATTAGTTAGTGAACTTCTATCCAAAAGCAATGTCTTCACTAACTAAAAACTTCTGTAAAAAAACATGCTCTGTGCTTATATAGAGCCCTATTCAATAGGCCAAATCACAATTGAATGAGGCCCATAGACAGGGCCCTCCATTCTTTTTTTTTCTTTCTTCATTGCTAATATTGTTTTGACTTACCCCTGTATAGCGCTACGGAATATGTTGGCGCTTTACAAATATAGGAAATAATAATAAAAATTCCTCCTTTTTTTCTTAAAAAAGAAAAGGCCCCCTATTTTGAACTAATAATCTCTAAACAACAAAGACATGGTGGCGTCTAGATTCCCTATCGCAGTGCACCTACATTATTATTATTAGTCTTTATTTATGAAGCACCAGCATTTTCCGTAATGTTATTTACAAAGTGGAATAAAGTAAAAGGGTGCAATTAGCAAATTACAAAGACAGACAAATGATAAGGTAAGTAGTAATACAAGTACAGGCCGTACCAAGTTATGGATGAGATATGTTTCTGAGAACGTCTTTAGACCGGATTTGTATGTAACTCAGATCCCTGATTAATAATAATAATAGCAATACTATAATGGCTCATATGTGGTAATAATATAGTGTACTACTGTAATAATACCCCAAAACTATTGTGCTCATTCTTTAAATGTAAAAAATAATAATTCTGAGCCAAGTAGCAATACAATTGCCGGTACAATACAATGCAAATGGGTCAGCAGACAGCTTGAGGTCCCTATTCCCCAAGAGCTTACAATCTAGCAATATATTGAAGCCTTTAATTTGTAATTTTGCTTTCATGATGACAGACATTATGTATTATTCCTAAAGGAGTTGGAGGAAATATAAATTCAGAAAAGATCTCTATTCAATAGTATTGAAATGTAACTAGCACATATAGCAAAAGAAGCTAATGGGCAAATGAGCGCCAAAGGACAACCCTTCTCTTTAACCATAGTGTAACCATTTTCTCTAACCATAGGATAACCCTTCTCTCCAACCATAGGGTAACACTTCTCTCCAACCATAGGTTAGCCCTTCACTCCAACCATAGGTTAGCCCTTTACTCCAACCATAGGGTAGCCCTTCTCTCCAACCATAGGGTAACCATTCTCTCTAACCATAGGATAACCCTTCTCTCCAACCATAGGATAACCCTTCTCTCCAACCATAGGATAACCATTCTCCCCAACCATAGGGTAACCATTCACTCTAACCATAGGATAACCCTTCTCTCCAACCATATGATAACCTTTCTCTCTAACCATAGAGTAACCCTTCTCTCCAACCATAGGATAACCATTCTGTCTAACCATAGGATAAGCCTTCTCTCCAACCATAGGATAACCATTCTCTCTAACCATAGGATAAGCCTTCTCTCCAACCATAGGATAACCATTCTCCCCAACCATAGGGTAACCATTCTCTCTAACCATAGGGTAACCCTTCTCTCCAACCATACGATAACCTTTCTCTCTAACCATAGAGTAACCCTTCTCTCCAACCATAGGATAACCATTCTCTCTAACCATAGGATAAACCTTCTCTCCAACCATATGGTAACCATTCTCTCTAATCATAGGGTAACCCTTCTCTCCAACCATAGGATAACCCTTCTCTCTGACCATAGGATAACCCTTCTCTCCAACCATAGGATAACTCTTATTTCTCAAGATGCACACTGACTTACAGTCTAATACGCAAATCCTCAAATCCCCCATGACATGCTCAAAAAGATTTTCTGTAAAATACTTTTATGTTCCTTTTTTGCGTAGCTGCTAATGATATTTTATTACAAAGTTCACAGGTATGTCGAATTCTTACCAATCCACAGTGGTCCTTTAATATGAAAATTAAGAAATGAAAAATACACATAAAAATACTTGCAGTTGATTCTAATATAACATTCTGAGCAAAAGTGACTTGAAATTGATGTAGAAGTTGGATTTATTTATGTATAAAATAACTGAAAGATCCACCGTATGATGTAATGGCATTATCCGGGAAAATTAATTAAGATTAGCAGTGGGGATGATAAAGAAGATAAGCATGTCCAGTTGTATGAATATGTATTATGACACTGATTTGACAATTAAATAACTGTCACTACTCTCATTATATGGACATGCGTATCTTCATCATCATCCCCACTCTAAATATCAATTGCTGATGATAATATTACCTTAGAGGGTGGATCTTTCAGTTAATTTATATAAATAAGTTAAACATCAAGTTTTTAATCACAACTAATTGCAATTTTTCATTGGAACATTTAATTTCTTTAATAAGTATCACTTGAAATGCAGTGTGCATACTCACTCCAGCTATAAGATACAACCCCTGAGCCCAGCAGTGACAGGCACAGCAGGAGCTGTATCACAGAGTTGGCAGAAGGTCGTTTGCGGGGATGAATACAACCTGTGGAGATCCTTTCTGTGATGTCCAATGTGTAATATCCACAGGGAGCAGACTACACAATGCTGCCCTAATAGCTTCCTAATACCTGTTAGTTCTAATGTGACTGTTACTATGGGCTGTATGTGCCCTGGTAAACTAGACAAGCCTATCAGAATAATAATATGTTAAAGCAATGATGCTCTCTTATGGGGCCTCATTCAATTGTGATTTTGCCAATCGAATAGGCCTCTAAATAAGCACATAGCATATTTTTTTTAAAGAAGTTTTTAGTTGGTGAACTTCTATCCAAAAGCAACGTCTTTACTAACTAATAACTTCTTTAAAAAAGTATGCTATGTGCTTATTTAGAGCACTATTCAATTGGCCAAACTGCAATTGAATGAGGCCCTTAGTATTTACTGTCATGCTAGTTACTTTGGCCCTCATTCAATTGCGATTTGGCCAATTGAATAGGGCTCTAAATAAGCACATAACATATATTTTTTAAAGAAGTTTTTAGTTAGTGAAAACCTTGCTTTTGGATAGATGCTTATTAACTAAAAACCTCTTTAAAAAATATATGTTATGTGCTTATTTAGAGCCCTATTCAATTGGCCAAATTGCAATTGAATGAGGCCCTTTGAATTTGTACTGGTAGAATACACCATACCAGCAATAATAATCTAATATTTTACTATTATTCTGCTTACCATATGCTACATAGGTCCTCATTCAATTGCGATTTGGCCAATTGAATAGGGCTCTAAATAAGAACACAGCATATTTTTTTTAAATAAGTTTTTAGTTAGTGAAAACCTTGCTTTTGGATAGAAGTTCACTAACTAAAAACTTCTGTAAAAAAAAATATGCTATGGGCCTTATTCAATTGCGATTTGGCCAATTGAATAGGGCTCTAAATAAGCATATAGCATATTTTTTTAAAATAAGTTTTTAGTTAGTGAAGACCTTGCTTTTGGATAGATGTTTACTAACTAAAAACTTCTTTAAAAAAATATGTTATGTGCTTATTTAGAGCCCTATTCAATTGGCCAAATCACAATTGAATGAGGCCCTATGTCATGCCTCCTAAATGCCTTCTTTTGGAGAACCAATCCCTTTTCTGCATGGGAAATCCCTCTATCCAGCTCTATCCTCATGTCCCTATTTTGAGCGAAATTCTCATACTTAAAGTGACACAGCTATTGCAGAAATGATATATATATATATATATATATATATATATATATATATATATATATATATATTTATAGAGCGCCTAGGAAATCTTACTATCTTTCCCAGCCCCCCAAAAGTCCATATTTTTTAAGCAAAGTCTCACAATTAAAGGCCCCAGCTTTTGCTAAGTTTGAAAAAAAAACCCATAAATTATATATATATATATATATATATATATATATATATATATATATATATATATATATAAAATAAGGCTGTACCAAAATTAATTAAAACTTGGAATCCCGGATGGAAGTCCTTCACAGAGAAGCATATACTTTGTAAAAAATATTTAGGAGGCAGCAGTATACATTTTTGGATCTCTGACTCCCGGATTGTCTCTCTATATATAATTGCATTGATTCTTATTAACATTTGAGTGGAAATGTTTAGATAATCAAGTTTGAAAGTTAGGCTAATGTATGTGTACTTTAGGCTAGTAATCTCGGTAGTAATAAAGGACCACAGTAAAAAGTATACTTGCTTGTTTGTGAAAATAACATTAGCATCTGTGTAAGCCATGGACATAAACATAATGTTAGAGAAAGGAAGAATTTTTGAAGACTCTGTTACTGATTACTGGAGCATGAGGGATGAGTTTTTTTATCAGTGGAGGGAGAGTTGTTGGCAGACAAAGGAGGAAAGAGGACTTGTTAGATAATAATCACTAATATAGTTGTCATACTGCAAGGTTGTGTGATGGGGGGGGCAGAGAGATACAGGGGAGGGAGAGTGAAGAGACTCAGGAATGGAGAGGGGGTGAAGAGACACAGGGGAGAGAGGGGGAAGAGATACAGGGGAGGGAGAGGGGGAAGAGACACAGGGGAGGGGGGAAGAGGCACAGGAGAGAGGGGGGCAAAGAGACACAGGGGAGGGAAAGGGGGGCAAAGAGACACAGGGAAGGAAAAGGGTGGAAAAGAGACACAGGGGAGGGAGAGGGGGAAAGAGACACAGTGGAGGGATCGGAGGGGAAAGAGACACAGGGGAGGGAGATGGTGGGAAAGAGACACAGGGGAGGGAGAGGAGGGAAAGAGAGACAGTGGAGGGAGAGGGGGAAAGAGACACAGGGGGAAGGAAAGGGGGGAAAGAGTCACAGGGGAGAGCAAAGGCGCTCATTACGAGGGTCACAAGGGAGAGGGAATGGGAGAGAGGAGGTCAGAGAAGGAGGGGAGAAGAGGTTGGGAGGACACAGGAGGGGAGAGAGAGATTGCGTGTTGGGGGGGCAAAGAGACACAGGGGAGAGAGAGGTGGAAAGAGACATAGGGGAGGGAGGGGGAAGAGACAGGGAAGGGAGGTGGAAAAGAGACACAGGGGAGAGGGGGGAATGAGACACAGGGGAGGGAGAGGGGGGGGATTTGGGAGGGAGAGGGGGAGAAAGAGACACAAGGAATGGGGAGGGGGAGAGACACAGGGGAGGGAGAGAAACAAAAAAATATACTACAAATTGCCGTCATTTGTTGATGGGCAATTGTCTAGTGATCTATAATTACCTTACCCAATTTATTTACTCCAATTTCCTTCTTGACATCTTCTAATCCGGTTTCTAACCCAGCACTCCAGAGACAGCTCTTACAAAGGTCACTAATGACTTGCTCATCACCAAGTCAAAGGGTCATTTCCCTATTCTAATTCTCCTAGATATCTCTGCTGCCTTTGGCACAGTTGATCACCCTCTTCTAATCCAAATTCTCTACTCTCTTAGCATCCGTGTCTCCTTTTCTGACCCCAAGGTTCAGTCCCAGGCCCTCAATATTAATATCAATATGATCTCTATGCAGACAACACTCACATTTACCTCTCAACAACATATCTAACCCTTCTTTTCTAGAACAAGTTTCCAACTGCCTCTCTAGCATATCCTCCTGGATATCAGTCCTCCATCTCAAACTTAACATGACAAAGACTGAACTCCTTATTTCCCCACCCTCTACTACAGCATCCATTCCTCAAATATCTCTCACTGTTGGCAATGCAATTATCACTTCCTCCGACGAAGCCCGTTGACTTGGGGTTCTTCTTGATCCTGCCCTCTCATTCATTCCTCATATATATTCACTAACCAAATCTTGTCTATTGCATTTAAAAATATCTCCAAAATATGTCACTATCTAACACAAGATACAACTAAAATTATAATTCATTCTCTCACCACTAAAAACACATATATTCCCCTGCATCCATTGCTGCCCTCGCCTGTCCCCCTCAGCCTATGGCGGGCCTCACAGGCCCACAAGTTAGAGGGGGGGGGGGGGGGGACAGGCAAGGGCCATAATGGACACAGGGGGAGAGGCAGAGAGTCCGTAAGTGAGGTTTCAAGCTAATTTGCTATTCAATTGGCGTCTTTTTGCTGGGTCCAAACGGCTTCCGAGTTTTGGGCCGTAACTTAATTTCCCCAAGCCTGCAAATATTTTCACACCCGTAAATGGCCAAAGGAGCACAGGGAAGGTAGAGGGGGGGAGAGGGTGAAAGAGACACGGGATGGAGTGGGGGGGGGGAGAGACCCAGAGGTGAGAGAAGGGGGGAAAGAGACACAGGGGTGGGAGAGCAGGGCAAAGAGACACAGGGCAGGAAGTAGAGGGGGAAGAGACACAGTAGATCGGGGGAGATGCACAGGGGAGGGAGAGAGAGGAAAGAGATACAGGGGAGGGATGGGGTAAAGAGATAAATGGGGAGGGAGAGGGGTAAAGGGATAAATGGGGAGGGAGAGGGGGGAAAAAGACACAGGGGAGGGAGAGGTGGGAAAGACACAGGGGAGGGAGAGGGGACAAAGAGACACAGGGGAGGGAGACAGGGGCAAAGAGACACAGGGGAGGGAGAGGGGGAAGAGACACAGGGGTGAGAAATAGGGGAGAGGGGGCAAAGGGACATGGGAGGGAGTGGGGGGAAAGAGACACAGGGGAGGGAGAGCGGGGCAAAGAGGCATAGGGGAGGGAGAGCGGGGGAAAGAGACACAGGGGAGGGAGAGGAGAGCAAAGAGACACAGGGAAGGGAGAGAAGGGGAAATAGAAACAGGGGAGTGAGAGAGGGGGAAAGAGATGCAGGGGAGGGAGAGGGGGGGAAATAGACAAACAACAGATAGTACATAAACAGACAGAAAACACAATGTATAACACTATATCATGCCGTCATTTTTGACGGGCAAGTCGCTAGTAAGATAATAATTAACAACTGAATCTCACTGAATTTGACACCACTCCCTTCCTCAGCACATAATTAGAAGCAGACTGCTTGCAGCAATAAATACAGCCATGTTCTCCAGAAATGTATATAACCCACTCACACACACAACCCTCACCAAACTGGATGACTCCAGGTTCAAACTGAGCTCAAACAAAAATGTATAATTAAAAAAAAGCTTTATTATTTCCCTGTCTATTTATGCTTTTAGATTTATCGTATAGCGGTTGTTTAAAACGTGTTTTATCATACATGTTTGCGGATTCCATTTTCCAACTTTTCCGGGTAAAAAATATTGATACATTTGGAATTTTATGTTAAAATACCACCTGATGAAAGGAGGCATATAGCCTATGCCCACCAACAAAAAATTTGTGTTATAGTGATTTCCGGTGTCTGCTCACTGCTGTGCTGCCCCACCCCTCACCACAGATCAGCACAGAATGAGCTGTTGTGATTGTGAGAGACCTGCAGCTGTCACCAGAGATAGTGAGAGTTGAGTAAGTGTGTGTGTGAGAGAGAGAGAAAACATGCAGCAGTAGTTGATTCAGGGAACGGACAATCTGCAGGGGTGGTAATGACACAAGCAGCTGCTTCTTCGCTCCGCCAAACAGGGAGAGGAAGGAAAAAAACACCAGCAGCAGTAATTGATGCAGGGAATGGACAATCTGCAGGGGTGGTAATCAAGTGTGAATGTGCTGCACAGAGAGACTCTTATACGAATACCTTCTAACATGGTGCCACATTACATATGCCTGTCTGCTTTGCAGCACAGCCAGGAACCCCAGACTTTGACACAAATGTTTTAGCTGCCTGAGTGTCCTCCTGATTGTCCAAAATAAATTATGAATTTTATACTAGTTTAGCCTAGGTTTCAAGGGGGTGTCTACTCTTAATTTTCAATTACAGAAATTACAAGACATTTTGCTAACTTCAAGGCAAGTTTTTTTAAATCTATATTTTGGTATTTTTTCATGCAATTTTTTTTTTTATGCACAACTGCTTCTCCTCAGATGCACTCATAATCCAGGAAACTTGGATATGCCTTTAAAGTCAGTGATAATGCTTTGCACACAGGTTTTAGTGGTTATTATTGAAGTCTATGAGAAAAGTAACCTGGGTTAGTTATTGTAGGGATATTCACATATATTGTTTTTTTTAAATACATTTCTTAATATATTTTTTTAATCATATTAATGAAACTGAGGTGTATAGCACCTAATGGAATTAAGAATAGATTCATTCAAATGATTTCTGCTTTAACAAAAGTGGTGTAATTTATCTTTTTTAAAAGCCAGTAATACTTCCTGTTCAATGAGACTGCAAAGAGTGATTGCTGCTTTCCTACCAAGTAAGAGCCCTATTGAATTTGGGCTACGTGTTAAAACGTATCTCGTAACGTAGAAAGTATGACTTACTGCTATTAAATTAGCCCTGTAAAGCAGGCCGCTGCCTATCTGCGGATTAACTGCGAAGCTTGTAACCCATACAATTCCAATCATGCTATTAAATTGCAATGAAGTCACTCGGGTGCTAGCCCATAACACGCAAATGGAGCCCAAAAGGCTAATGTGTCCTGGAGAGGACTCGCAAGGGGGTAAAGTCCAATACGTAAAACTTGAAATACAAATAGTAACAACACACTACTGTACTAATATTAAAAGGGAAAGTGATGTCTTGTCTTAGAATTAATAGCACAACATTCTCAAGCCCGCAAATCAGCCCAGAAAAATACTTTATTTCATGTATAATTTGTGTACTATATTGATCCAGACAATCAGTGTGTTGATACATATACTGTAACTCGCATGTGATAGAATATCATATTTACCGCTTTATTAATATTGCATCAGAACTGGAATGTGGGTTCGATTGTAAATCTCAATTGAACCACATAAGACTTTGAAATACAACCTTCATTTTTCTGTGACGCAATTGTGACAATCTCTGGTTCCATTGGCTCCCTCTAAACCCGTAACTACGGGTTTAACTAATTTATTGCGTTCAAGCCTGCAAATCCTACGGCTGATGAATGGTTTACGGGTTTCCGACTCTAGCTCATAGGTTGCAGCCCGTTTTAATTTAATAGCACAGTAACTCGGACAAATTTCGAGCCCGCAGGGGGTTTTAAATTTAATAGGGCTGTACATTTTTTTATGATAAATCCTGAGCATAACGCTGAACATGTTTGCGTTTTTAGACATGTAGCATGAGCAGATCAGATAGGTTGGTTGGTTCATCTGAGTAGATGTTATATTTGTATTTTCAGTAGCCACTGAGCACTGATACAAGCCCTATAAACTGATACAGCAATATCAGGTATAATTAGGCCAAGCTTTAAATGTAGATAGAATGATCAGACTTCATGGGCCTTTGGCATCTTATCTACCACCACCTCTGTATTTCTATCCTGCCTTTTCAAGGGAGATGAAGGCTGTAGAGTTGTATGGGGATAACAGAACTTTATGATAGAGACATTTAAAGTCTGGGATAATGCTTTGCACATGTAGGATACAGACATCATGTTTGATATATGGAGAGTGCAGACAGTTCAAGGGACTAGTTTGCAGAAACTTTTGTAATGTACTGAAACAGAATTATGAGAGCGTTAAGAGTGATGATGGAGCTGAGAAGGGTTAAGAATATCAGTGACTCAAGTAGACACAATCATTGGTGATGGGATGGGGGTTAATTAGATAAATCCATTTCTGCCTTGACTGGGAATGCTGCCAAAGATAACGTCAACTCCTGACTGCCAGAGGGTGAAGCCAGGGCATACTGCAAACAAACACACACAAACAGTATAAAAGGGTTCCCCAAAAGGACTCTTTTTGAATATTTCACTGGACAGACTGAATGATAGATTGCATTTTAATAGTAGCCAAACATTGTTTAATAAATGCTTATAATATTTATTCTTCTAGATAACTGTCATCCAATGGCCAAAGAGGGAAAAACACATTAGCTAGAGCTAACTCCATTCATTATAATGGGCCAAATATCATAGGTTTAGATACACAGTGATCTATATACAGATATGTACAGTATTTCCAAACAGATGCTCCTAGCCTCTGCATAAAACAAGGAGGAAATGAGTGAATTAAGTTGGACAATGAGGCTGAAAGAGGGTAATGTGTCCTATAATTGTGTGATATTTTAACCATTGGAGGAATGAAGATTTTTTCCTTGAAAGAGGGACTGCCCCTAGAAAAAGAAGGACAGGAGAAGTGTTTTTACATATTTCTCACCATACACACATACGCAATATTATTGTTTGTGTTAAGTAGTGCTGACCCGCTATGTATATGTTATAAAATATGTATACATTAGTTTTAATGTGTGTTTGTATATATATATATATATATATATATATATATATATATATATATATATATATATATATATATGTTTGTTGCTGCCCAAAATACTCTAAATGCAGTGAAAACATTGTATTTGAGATTCTGTGTTAAAAACAAATAAATAGATAGATAGAAGTGGACAAAAATATCTAAAACCTAGGAGCCAGAAGTATTTTATAGGAGCCAGAGAGACTGGTTCTGGGAGTCTTGAAGGAGGCCATTCACAGAGATGCATTATATATTGTTATTATTATCGTTTATTTATAACACGTGAACATATTCCGTAGCGCTGAGGCAGAGGTAAATACAAATCAAACATAGCAAAGCAAGGAGGGCCCTGTCTTTGAGCCTGGAATCCATGGTGAATTCCCCAAAGCCCCCTGCAGGATTGAAACTCGCAGACTTACAAAGGTATTGTGTGTGGTACAGGAGGGAGAGAGAGGTGATGAGCGTGTTAGGGTGGAAGGTGATATGCTTCTTGAAAGAGATGCGTTTTTTAGTGAGGTTTTGAATGTTTTGAGGCAGGAGGACAATCTGGTGGAGCGAGGCAAGGAGTTCCAGGGAATAGGGGCAGCACAAGAAAAGTCCTGAAGGCGGGAGTGAGAGGAGGTGACAAGAGTTGTAGA
Source organism: Discoglossus pictus (assembly GCA_027410445.1). Lineage (NCBI taxonomy): Eukaryota > Metazoa > Chordata > Amphibia > Anura > Alytidae > Discoglossus > Discoglossus pictus. Next base: position 376,521,636 of record CM050167.1, read on the forward strand.
AAGAAAAAGGTCATTAGCAGAACGAAGAGGGCGGTTGGAGGAATATTTGGAGATGAGAGCAGAGATGTACAGGGGTGCGCTATTGTTGAGGGCTTTGTAAGTCAGGGTCATGATTTTAAATTTTATTCTGGAGGCTAAGAGAAGCCAGCGGAGTGATTGATAGAGAGGTGATGCCTACACTGAACGTTGTGTACCGAAGATGATTCTAGCAGAGGCATTCATTATGGATTGATGTGGGGATAGTTGGGTGGTGGGTAGGCCAGCAAGAAGAGAGTTACAGTAGTCAAGTCGAGTGATGATGGGAGAGTGTATTAGGGTTTTAGTTGTGTCTTGTGTAAGATAGTGGTGAATTCTGGAGATGTTTTTTAGATGGAGAAGGCAAGATTTTGTTAGGGACTGTATGTGACAGGGCTGGGTCCAGTAGAACCCCAAGGCAACGCACTTGGGTTGTGGGAGTGAAGATGTCGTTGTTGACTGTGAGAGAGATGTGAGGAATTGATGCTGTGGTAGAGGGAGGGAAGATGCAGGTGTTCAGGCTTAGACATGTTGAGTTTGAGATGGTGGGTGGACATACAAGAGGGTATACTAGAAAGGCAGTTGGAGACGTGTGTTAGAAGAGAGGTGGGTAGATCTGGTGATGATAGGTAGATTTGAGTCATCTGCATAGAGATGGTACTGAAGCCCAAAAGAGTTTAATAGGGTACCAAGTGAGCATGCGTAGATGGAGAAGAGGAAGGGGCCTAGGCATGAACCTTGGGGTACGCCAACAGACAGGGGGTAGGTAGAAGAAGAGGTGTCAGAGAAGGAGACACTGAATGATCGATTTTGTAGGTATGAAGAGAACCACAAGAGAGCAGTGTCTTGAATATAGAGGGAGGAAAGGATGTGGAGTAGAAGTGGATGGCCGACTGTGTCAAAGGCAGCAGAGAGATCTAGAAGAAGTAGAATGGAAAAGTGATCTTTTGACTTGGCGGAGAGCAAGTCATTAGTGACTTTACTGAGAGCTGTGTCAGTGGAATGTTGGGGCCGGAAGCCGGATTGGAAGGTGTCAAGAAGGGAGTTAGAGGAAATAAAGTTGGTAAGGTGGTTATAGACGAGCCGCTCCAGCAGTTTGACGTTGTATCTAACTACCGCCCTATCTCTCTACTTCCCCTGGCTTCCAGAGTCAGATGAGGGTTTTTTGAGGATGGGTGTAAATATGTCATGTTTTAGAGAAGATGGAAACGTGCTAGTATTTAAGGAAAGATTAAAGAGGTGTGTGAGAGCTGGGATTAGTGTGGTAGAGAGGGGAGGGATAAGCTGAGATGGAATAGGATCTAGAGGACAGGTAGTGAGGCGAGTGGATGATAGTAGGCTGGAGACTTCATATCCGGGTCAAAGCAATTCATGGTGGCTGTGGTATTGGGGAAGGGAAAAGACTGGGTGTTGTTAGTTAGTTGAGAGGGTGGAGAACAGTGATGTGAAGTAGTGTTGTTTGGCAAGGTTGAGGGCGGAGGAATAGGAGCGTAACATACATTTGTAGTGGAGGAAATCTGCTGAAGTGCGCGATTTCCTCTAAAGTCGTTCGGAAATGCGGGAGCACCTCTGGATGTATCATGTTTGTGTAGTGTGCCATGGTTATGATGAGACAGAAGGCGTCTGCGTGTGGGTATGGGGGGCCAGAGTGTCAAGGGTGGAAGAGAGAGTAGAATTGTAGAGTGAGGTGGCAGTGTCAGGGCAGTTGAGGTTGGTGATGGGGCTGAGAAGGGGTTGGATAATAGTGGAGAGCTGAGCAGGGTCAAGTGCTAGCAGGTTTCTGTTCGTGATGGTGGCTAGGGGTTGAAGAGGGGGGTAAGAGGAAGATGTGGTGAGATTGAAGGTAAGGAAGTGATGGTCAGATAGAGGGAGTGGATGGATGACTGGGTAGGAGGTTGTTCTGAGATTGGTGAAGAAACAGTCAAGAGAATGTAAAGCATGATGAGTTGAAGAGTCTGTTAGTTGTGAGAGGCCAAGGTAAGAGGTGAGTGCAAGCAGTTTGGCTTCTGCTAGGGAGGTGGGAGTGTCAACAGCAAAGTACCAGTGAAGGAACATTGGAGGAGAGAAAGTGAGGAAGCCAGGCAGAACAGTTATCAAGAAATTGATAGACAGGGTTGAGTCACATTATTATGATGACTGCCTGACCTGGCTTGGTGGGTAAATAAGGTGACATGTAGGCATTCTGCAAACATATCAACTATTGCTATAATGGGTAAAATGTTCAATTTATCTGACTTTGAAAAGGGGATGATCATTAGCCCTCGGGACAAGGGGTTGCAGCATTTCTGAAACTTGTGAGCTGTTCTTGCTGTGGTTAAAGTGTTTTGTGAATGTACAAACGGCACCATTGCGAATAAACAGCGTTGAAACTGCTGAGCACCACGTGTCATCGATGTCAGAGGGGAACGTCGGCTGCAAAAGTGTTTGTGTGCCAACCGACATGATACAGGAGCAAATCAACATCCAAATGAACCAGGGGGCTACTAGGTGTGTCTAAAATGAAACATCAGCATACAGTGTATATATATATGCAGTGCTTTGCATATAACTGTGTAAAGTTGGTAGAAACTTACCCAAAAACACATTTGTAACTGCAACCAAAGGTGGGTTTACCAAGTATGGATTCAAAGGATTAAATAATTATGCATCAAGAAATATTGTTTTTTTGTTTATAAATATTTTTTGGCACACACCATTAAGAAAATACTTTATTTCATGTTTAATTTCTATGTAATATCGATCCTGGCAATCAATGTGTCAATACATTTAACGGAACACACATGTAATAGAATATCATATTTACTGCTTTATCAATATTGCATTGTTTCTGGAATGTGGGTCCGATTGTAACTCGTAATTCAAGCCCATAGAACTTTGAGATCCAACCTCTATTTTTCAAAGCTGTAATGATGATGATCTCTGTTTCCATTGGCTGTTTCTATCTCGGGAGTTATAACCTTGGTTAATTGATCTGTTCAAACTCGCAAATGCTACATACAATGATATAGTTTCCGAATTTTGCTATCGGCCCATAACTTGCTGTCTTCCCAAATTTAATAGCACCGTCATTCGAGCTCCCTGTGGGCCGGAGAAGGCCCCCAGACATACAAACTACATTCCATAAGTTATGGCCCCCAAATTGAATTAGGCTCAAATTATGTAAGTAGATTCTTGTGGTAGGGCTTCAAGGGCTAAACTAAAATTACAATAATTCTTTATAATCTTTTAAAATGTAAAAACATTTTCACATGATTGTCCAGAGTACTTATGGCAACTTTTGTTGTAATTTAATTAGCCATTTCTCAGTCTAGGCACTTAATCATTAAAGGTATAGCAGAGTTTCCCTGTTTTTAACTATTTCTAATCTAACACCTGCTGCTTATATCAGAAACACACATTACATTGATTTATTCTATACACATACAGAGTTAATTTGTTTAAAAAAATGGTTTCCACATCCCCAGAGCTGCTTACATAGGCACCTGGTACTAGCCAATAGAAACACCCCTTTCAAGTACATTTTTAACCCTGTACCAACATTCAAGCCAACAGCAGCACAGTGCAGAGATCCAAAGCCGCAAAGGCTGCCGCTGCTTCCTTGTGGTGGGGCCAAAACTACACATCCAATGAAGCTTTGCAGCAGAAACTGATCCCAAGACATTGCAACAAAATTATAGCTGCCTTTGATGGGCCAAAATGAATTATGAATCTTATGCTAATTTAGCCAGGATTTTTAAGGGCATTCCTGCTCAAAATCAACTGAAAGAGAACTGAAGACATTTGCAAACTCTAAGTTTATTAATGATTATTTTAAGATTTATTCATGCAAGAAAATGTTTTGATACACTACTGATTCTCCTCTCTATCAGATGCATTCATAATCCATGAAATTTCTATATACCTTTAAGCTATTTGTCTACATGCTTTGTAAAAGGTGAAAAAGAACAATATAAATAACATAGAGCTAACATTGGAAATAAAAAAAAACTTTCTAGTTTAATATATCTAATATAGGACTAATATTGGAAATGTAACAGTTTCTTCTAAAACCTGTACAAATTATTAAAATTAATATCAATAGTCGGCAAAGCTAATTATGTTTCTGGCAATGCAAGGACAGGACCAATAGAACTTTAAACTCTAGAGGAGTCTGGCCCATCTATACTAGGGTAAGATTCTCCAAAAGTCCATGCAAAACTGGATGTACACCCCTAGGCAAAGACTCATCACTCTGCTATACATGGATATGTAATATTAACCTTTGTGTCAAGAAGCTAGACAATTGTTGTAGGCTAATGAAGTAAAGTTTATATCACAAAATAATATGTGATGTTTATATGTATACATATAAAGCAAATAATACAGAGGAAGTGTCTTGATGAGCAGCACAAGTCAGTCAATCAAATAGGAGTTTTGTTATTCCCAAATTTAAAGAATGGCACTTTCTGCAAGTGACACTGGGTAGACCAGAATGTCTGTTCTAAGTCTCTTTTAACACATTTTAGTCCACAAATTCGGTGTATTCTATAGACCGTTATCCCTATGCACATGCCTAATCTGTCTAATAGTAAATACTGCCCTGACTGCATGTAAAAAGTTTATTTTTCTTGGAGGCCCTTGAAGAAAGTGGAATGTCTGTTGGTGTCACTGTGTTCTCCAAGGTAAGAACTGTGTAAGATCAGAAGATGTTCAGCCAGGGAAGTATCCTTAGATTGAGGCCTAATGTACATGCAATACTGCTGAGAAATCGACACCTCATATATAATCATTCCTAAAATGTCTTCTCAATCATTCTACAGGAGGAGAATCACCAACAGTGTCATATCCTAGTGTTAGGTATTTTAATTTCTTCATTTAGAAATTAATTAGCTAAGAATATCATGATTATAAAAAGTATGTCAGCATGTTTCTTATCTCTCTAGAATGTTTAAGTGCGTCATCTGTAGAATGTTTACGTTAATGTTCTTTAAAACATCTGTTTCCTGTGTCCTGTTTTTGAACAGATACTACTGAGACAACGTATCTATAGAAAGCCGGGAATTAGATAAGGATCGTTTTGCTGAGTTAAACATAAAAAGACACTTGCTTGCAAATATGTATTTAACCCTATTTCCAACTATGACTATTAGCTGTGACGTGTGCTATATAAGGGACAGGCCGTCCAAATAAAACTCAGAGATTGTTCTGATGACACTCTGACTTCTGTGCATTATTTTCTCTCATTATATCTTGGTACTCAGATATAATAATATACACACATCAGAATACATGATTACTCACTAATCTGATCCTATCACCTAGGAAATTATAAAGGAATGTTCTACATGTGACCAGCATTGAATTTTGTTACAAGGGAACGGCAAATTCCTCCAGTAATTTATCTTGCATACGGTAATAAATGTTGAACTATGGTATAATTACTGAGCATTAGCCATGGAGTGTGTGAATATTCAAAATAATAAATGAGAATATAGAAATTAGGCATGAGAATAAAATCTGCTCAGATCCGTCCCAAACGTGGTTGAAGGCTATCATGACGAAGGCCAAAAATCCAAATTTTTGACAAAGTTTTTAGTGATTAAAAATGAATGTTTTTGATCCACGCAGATTCATATTCCAAACTTGATCTACAAAGAATATATTGCCGTTTGGTAATTATTATTTTTTTGTTCTTCAGGAAGAATTCACCTAGCAACGGCTAGTAAGGCACACACTGGCAATATCACATTGAACTTAGGAAGGAAAATAAAATGTGAAGACGAATTAAGGTCCATTAAAGGACAATGGAAAGCCTTTTTTCTCTCTGTTCAGCCTTAAAAATGCATTGCTGTTTGTTATTTTAAAAATAGGCTTCCAGACTTCCAGTGTTGAATAAACTTCCGTCAGACTTGCTCCAACCCAGTGCTATGAATGTGTAATTACCCTGGGGGCTTGTCTCTGTCTCCCACTGAGCTTCAACGGAAGGAGAAAAAACATCTATATCATCAAGATAGACAATGCCGTAAGATGTAAATTTAATTTTGGAATACATGCAGATGTAACTAAGTATTCATAGCAGCTACCTTTTAATTTATCTCCCTACCAGATACAAATGAGGTTATAGGTTCCTTAAAATTCCAGTTTTGTGAACACCTCTATAGATGGTCGAATAGATCCTTAATCAAGGTGAGTGAATACAGTTTTTTTTTACTTTGGTCTATATGTGATCATATTCTACAGTCCTTTCTTGAGACAAAAAAGAAGCCACTTGGGGAGCCACTTGGGGAGTGCACTTCTGAGGTTCTTGATGTATTCCTCCATGGTACAGCCTTAGGATTAGACCACAGCTATGACTTTTCTTTAGAAGCTGTAGTTCCATACATAAGATTAATGGTACAATTAAATAGATGTTGAGAAAGCAAAACCAGAAGGCAAGGTAGGGTGTAGGCATTGCTAAATGGCATGTAAAAGCAACAGAGGTGACATGATTGGGCTGAACTGACAGCATGGAAGTCTTATGGCAGTGACTGCTTAGGTTGATCTGTAGATGGCACTGTTGGAGCCATGGTATTACATGGATGATTGTGATTGACACAATGGAAACAGACCATAAATAACAAAAGTTGTAGATGTTCTGAGTGTGGCTATCTAAGAAAAACTGTGATTGATTATTTTTTTTGACAATTCAATAGCCTAGTGTCCAACTGTAGGAGAGCATTGCTTGAGAATGAGTATAACAGAGGAAGCAGAAGAATCAATGTGATATAGGTAATTCTAAAAAGTACATTACAGGCAAAATTGTATGCAAAAAATGACGGCAATGAAATTGTAAGTGAGCTAATGCTGTTTGGTGTGTAATAATGAAATATATAATACATTAATAAATGAATATACTTTACCTATTTTGAAGCATTGTGTTGAAGAGCTGTCAATCTGTTTTGATTTTGCTGCAGCATTAGTGGTGTGGAGCTGCTGTGTAAGCGTGCTGAATGTGTGCAGTGTAATACTGTGAGTGCGCGAGCCGAAACCGTTAGCGTAGTGGTGTACTTCCGCATTGGCGTAAAATGGCGGGTAATGTGTGGTATGCGTCTTCGCGGATTATCCGTAGGTCTTTTGTGGTGTTTTGCGAGTTTCTTGTGGTGTTTTGCGAGTGTGTTGTGGTGTTTTCCGTGTTTCGAGTGCTGTAGCCTCGTTATCGTTTTGTTCGTCGGCCATTTTTTCTCTCGCTTAGCGATTAAAATTAGTGTCTAAGGTGTTTTATTTTGAGTGAAATCAAGGTGTAAGTTGCTTTTTTGAGGTCCTGGATGCTCCCTCTTGCTGCAGGTAAGCTTTTTATGTATGTGCTGTGTGTATTTATTGTGTTTTAATGTGTGTTAACGCGTGTCGTATGTTGTTTGCGTTGCGAGGTAAAGTTTGCGAGGGTCGTAATTGGTTGTGCCGTGTTGTTTGCGGTGCAACGTAAAGTTTGCGAGGGTCGCAGTTGCTGGCATGGAGTGCCGAAGGCGCTCCATGCCAGCAACTGAGGCCCTCGCCTGCTTCCCTCCGGCTACTCGAGCCCACAAGTGTTAGCAACAACTTGCATGCTCACAACTATATATGTAATTGTTACTACTACCAGATTTGGGAGCACGCACACCCCAATTCTCCTTCCAGGTCGTGACTTTTGTTCAAGATCTCAGCACCCAGCCAGAACATCTTAGGAAAACTCAGGACATCAGAAGTTGCTAACTCGCCCCAGAAGGAAGACACAGGCAGACATTCCTGTGGTTTTAGTATGTTCCACTCAGACTGAGACAACACCATTAACACCATTAGTTAGTGTCCACATCAGACTGGCCACCTCTTTATTGTCCTTTAGATTCATTTACAGATATCCCATAACGCCATCCCCAAGGTCTATAGCTAAACCCCTATCTCTAGTTGCTAGCTCACCTTTTAAAGAAACCATAAACGAACCTCCCCCTTTATGGCTATCTGAGGCCAAGGAGGATCCACGCCTGGTCACTCTCAGTAGTCGTAAATCCATATAAATTCCTGTAGAACTTAACCATTTGTTGTCACACTAAAAATCATGACAGAAACTGTATCTCCACTAGTTACAGATAAGAGGACATTATTACAGTGCATATAACATGATGTAGTAACCCCAACATTAATTACTGTGGCCCACACTACACTACAAACAAAAACAATCAAGTCACTGTCCCCACAACAAGTTTCAGGTCCATTTGATTAGTCTGGGATAGTAGCAACCCAGTGTGCCAGAGTTCCAAATAGCAGGTTTACTTGTGGGGTTGCAGGGGAGCCCCAGAATCAGCCATGACAAAAATCCAAATATAGTCTTTTCAATCTTCATACTTCCAAGTCCCCCCTTTTTCTCCAATTGATGTCCTATCTGTAACACTGTGTATGGCAGAATGGGAAGGCTCACAATAGATTAAGGGGCATAAGTCCAGAATGTACCTTTCTTTGTATCTCCAAGGCTGATGTCGATTTACAGTGACACTTCATTCTGTGAGTGCTCCTGAAATTTTCTGACAGATAGTATTTACAGAAATACTCAGGGCTGGATTGACGTGTCTGGCACCCTAGGCAAAAACTGTGTAGACAACTCCTGAATACACAAGAGCATGTGCATGTCTGTTTCTCTGCCACCATGTTGCTCTACCAGCAGCTATAGGTCTAACAAATCAATCATGCTGGACTAATTCTAATTTATATAAAGCCCCTGTGAAACCCTGAGATTGTTTATGCATTTATAAAATAAATCTATGCAAAATAATGTATAATTTATAGAATAATATAGAACATACAGAATTACCTTAAGCTTCCTTTAATCATATGTCTACGGTATTATGCAGCATTAGGCAAAGCTCAGGATGGATTATAAACAAGCCAGGAAAACTACCCACATACAGCTGTTTCAAAGTTACTGCCTATCATCAGCGTGGGGCCGATTCCTAGGTTATGTAGTAGATTTTGTTGCAAGGTAGTTTACTACAACAATTATTTAATTTATGGTGGCCAAAGAGTGATAGACGCCTTCAACTACTACACATACATTGTTAAATTATATTGTCCAGTTAATTCCTTAAAACAATAATTTTCTATATATTTTAATTTCTGTTTAACTGTTTTCATTGATTTTAAGTAGTATAATAAACTTTAGTACAGATACATATGTAAAGAACATATGTAAAGAAATCTCTTTTCTGAAGGAAAAAAGTGGGCTTGTAAAGGGAGATGTGGATATTCAAACAGTTACAGGCATAAACAAAACATCATAACACATACCGTATATACTCGAGTATAAGCCGACCCGAGTATAAGCCGAGGCACCTATTTTACCACAAAATACTGGGTAAAATGAGTGACTCGAGTATAAGCAGAGGGTGGGAAATGTGCTGCCCCCTGTGTCCCTTTTGTGCCTTGTGTCCCCTTCTCTCTCCCGTGTCTCTTCCCCCCTCTCCCTTCCCTGTGTCTCTTCCCCCCTCTCCCTTCCCTGTGTCTCTTCCCCCAGGGCAGGTAAGTGAGGGGAGACGAGGGGGGTTAGAATGAGGGGGGGGGGGGGGTTGAGGATGAGGAGGGAAAGAGACACGGGGGGGTAGAGAGACACAAGGGGGGGTTAGAGAGACACAAGGGGGGGTAAAGAGACATGGGGGTAGAGAGACATGGGGGTAGAGAGACACAAGGGGGGGTTAGAGAGACACAAGGGGGGGTTAGAGAGACACGGGGGGAGAGTGACTCGGGTATAAGCAGAGGGGGCCCTTTTTTTGTATTAAAAAAGGGCTGAAAAACTCGGCTTATACTCAAGTATATACGGTAATCAGATTATTTTTCAGGTAAAGGCAAGAAACACCTTTTTTTATCAGATATGAGAAGGTGGAATCCTAGTTAGTCATCCTGGGGAACAATAAATAAGAGGAGCAGGAGCATGCTGTGCGTTTGAGAGAAGCCAGTCAGTGAGTTGTTTATGGTCCTTTCAGAACCCGAGGGAGCAGGAGAGCCTGGCAGGCTGGAAGTGAGCGACAGAAGTAGTATAATAATATCACATAATATAATTGTCAAACTGCGATTTGTTGTCACGCTTGCAAGGTGAGGAGAGCCGCTGAGGCATTGAAGCCTTCTGAGCTCGCAGGACTTAGGCAATGAGCACCAAACACGCTCGTTGCCCTGCTCGCCTTGTGAGGCATTGAAGCACGCGGGACTTAGGCTGAAATGAGCACTTAAGCAGCCGCGCAGCACTTAGGCTGCAATGAGCGCCAAATGCGGCCAGCCCCCAGGGATCACAGTACCCCTAGTACCTGCTCACAACACACCCAGTACACTGTGAATTATTCACCCTTATCCTCCTCTTTTCCCCCTTATCATTGTCCTCCTCCCTTTCCCCCTCTCCAATTATCTCCCTATCCCCTGCGATGAGCTCCTGCTGTTCTCTTTACCCTGCAGTGCCTGTTTCTAACTGTGTCGGAACCGGCATATGCTAATGACGTGACGCACATGTGACGTCACGTCATTAGCATATGCCGGTTTGGACAGCCAGAAGCCGGCGCTGCAGCGGAGAGAGAACACCAGAGGCTAATCGCAGGGGATAGGGAAGTAATTGGAGAGGGGGAAAGGGAGGAGGAGGATGATAAAGGGGGAAAGAGGAGGATAAGGGTGAAGGAGACACAGTGGGCCTCGCGATGAGCACCTACTGCACTCATTGCAGCCCAGGAGGGAGGAGCTTGATGAGGGGAAGGAGGGAGGAGGATGGGTAGGAGGATAAGGGGGAAGGATACACAGGCAACAGAGAGGGGTGAGAGTCACAGGGGAAGGGAGAGGCGGGAAAGAGACACATTGGAGGACATGGAAGGAGAGGGGTGAAAAAAGACACAGGGGAGGAAGGGGGAAAGAGACACAGGGGAGAGGGAGGAAAGAGACACAGGGGGGAGAGGGGGGAGAATAGACACAGGGGGAGAGGGGGGAGAAGAGACACAGGGGAGGGGGAAGAGACACAGGGGATGTAGATGGGCAAAACAGGGGGGAAGAGACACACGGGTGAGGGACAGGGGGGGAAGAGACCCAGAGGAGGGGAGGACAGACACAGGGGAGGGAGAGGGGGAGACACAGGGGGGTGAGAGGGGGGAAAGAAAGACAGGGGAGGGAAAGGGGGGAAATGAGAAACAAGGGAGGGAGAGGAGGGAGGAAAGGAGACACCATGGAGGGAGAGGAGGGGGCAAAGGAGACACACAGGAGAGAGAGGAGGGGGAAATGAGACACAAGGGAGGAAGTAGACAGGGCGAGGTGAAGCAGCCGCACAGCACTTAGGCTGCAATGAGCGACGAAGGCGCTCATTGCAGTCAGCTGCACCGTCACACATGTGACTCCCCGTGAAGCGGGGTGTAGCAGCGGCGCAGTAGTTAAAATGCATTGTGAGCAGTGGCGGCTCGTCCATAGGGGCGTCGGGGCGAAGCGCCCCCCCCAATTTTTTTTATTGCAGGTCACTGCTTTGTGCAATGCTACACTATCTGCTATTGTAGCTTTCCCCTGCACGCGCCACGCTGTGTGATCAGATTACACTGCACTTACACTAACCTTTAGACTCTATGAATGAGTCATGACCGTTAATGGATTCCGCCCACCAACCAGGGAGAAGCTATGCATGGGCAGTGATAATGTATCCATTTCACTGACTGACAGTCTTCCATCATTGACCAATCAATGATGGAAGGCTGTACAGTTGTCAGGAGAACCACCTAAGCCCACCCAGACCGTGAGCCCAGGGTGCCCACCAGCTAATAGAGCCTCGAGTTTAATTTTCATTGACAGCTCCCCTGTTAATATAAGCTTACCCTCATAAGCCAGCCCACTTTTTGTTTCCTGCTACCGCTGAGACTGAGACCTCCCTGGCTGAAACTAATCAGACTGACTGACCCAACCTGAACCTACCTACTACAGTAAGTCCTAACTGCCCTGGCCAAACCCCTAGTCTCCCTAATAAACTTAGGGCTACCCTAGAACCCACTATGCCTGCCTGCCAGCCACACAATTACCCATGTGGCCTCATGCCAAGCCCGGTGATGACCCCGTCACCCCGGTCACCCCTCCCGCATAGGCCCATCTGGCCACCTCAGTCGCCGAGGGACCATGTTGTCACCCACCCAGCATAAGCCCGACGGACCCGGTCCCGATCACTCCTACCCCCCCAGACCCGGTCATCACCCCCCCTAAGGACAGGAGGCCCATGGGGCCCGTCACCGTGCCAACCCTGGTGTGACCCCACTAACCACCCTGACCTAAGTCTGACCCAGCTACTACCAACTGAGGTCAGTTGGTCTTGGGGGTAGGTAGGTGGCTTGGTAGTACCCAGCCACCTACCTACAACCCTGACCCAGTGACCCCACCCCACCATGGCCCAACTATCAACCCACCTACCAGCCTGACCTAATGACCCCCACCCTGACCTAACCAGGGTGGGGTGTGGTCACTGGGTCAGGGTGATAGGTAGGTGGAGTGGTAGTACCAGACCAAGCCACCGACCTACAACCCTGACCCAGTGACCCACACCCCACCCTGGCCCAACTAGCAATCCACCTACCTTACAGTAAAAAAAAAAAAACACAACAAAAAAACACAACAATAATACAGTCCCCACCCATATTTTTATTCCATTTTTAAAAGTAACAGGCAATGTATCTTTAACATTGCAGTTAAAATAAAAAGAATAAATTGCCTGTCACTTTTAAAGATAAAATAAAAATAAGGGAAGGGGAAAAAAAACAATAATAAAGTAAACAACAGCACATACTTACCTGTCAAATTGACCCTTCCAGCGGTGGCCTTCTGCCCTGGATAGTCGGGCATTCCAATGAATTTGGATTGAAGCCCATGTCCTTCAATCTTGATAGAAGCCCTTGTCCTCATCTTGATTGAAGCCATTGTCCATCCATTCTGGCCCATTGCAAGAGGCCTCCACCTAAAAAACCCGACGCTCTAAAAAAAACAACAAACAACAATCTAATGAAGCTCCTCCTACAAGGAGCTCCTCCGGCGACTAATTGATTTTTTCCCACGCTCCTCCTTTTATACTATTTTTTGAAGGACTCTGATTGGCTGAAATTTTGATAGACATTGATTTCAACTAATCAGAGTCTTTAAAAAATTAGCAAGGCAGGTATGGAAGCCTGTAAGGGCAAAAAAGGTTAGCGTGAACTTGTATGTATTATACATATTACAGGGCTATTTATGTGATATACATGTTACAGGATAATATCCTGTAACATGTATAGCAAATAAATAGCACTGTAATATGTATAATAAATAATGTCTAATATAAATACATGAGCAATAATCAAATAGTTAATAAAGTACATCAATTAATCAATTAATAAGTAGAGGCCAATAAAGTAGAGGGGGGAGAGGCTCGCAATGTGTGACAAACACCATTGCCAGGCTTCAATTTTTATTGCCGTCATTTTTGACGGGCAAGTCGCTAGTATATATATATATATATATATATATCAATATATATATAAAACATTTTTTAGTATTTTTATTTCATTTTTTTTAATGTACAGTTTGGGCCTATATGGTTTTGATTGGTTATTTAAGGTTTTTAAGGTGCGGTTGGGGCCTATATGGTCACACTTGGTCTTTTAAGGTTTTTAAGGTGCGGTTGGGGCCTATATGGTCACACTTGGTTATTTAAGGTTTTTAAGGTGCGGTTGGGGCCTATATGGTCACACTTGGTCTTTTAAGGTTTTTAAGGTGCGTTTGGGGCCTATATGGTTACACTTGGTCTTTTAAGGTTTTTAAGGTGCGGTTGGGGCCTATATGGTCACACTTGGTCTTTTAAGGTTTTTAAGGTGCGGTTGGGGCCTATATGGTCACACTTGGTTATTTAAGGTTTTTAAGGTGCGGTTGGGGCCTATATGGACACACTTGTTTTTTTAAGGTTTTTAAGGTGTGGTTGGGGCCTATATGGTCACACTTGGACTTTTAAGGTTTTTAAGGTGCGGTTGGGGCCTATATGGTCACACTTGGTAATTTAAGGTTTTTAAGGTGCGGTTGGGGCCTATATGGTCACACTTGGTTATTTAAGGTTTTTAAGGTGCGGTTGGGGCCCATATGGTCACACTTGGTCTTTGAAGGTTTTTAAGGTGCGGTTGGGGCCTATATGGTCACACTTGGCTATTTAAGGTTTTTAAGGTGCGGTTGGGGCCTATATGGTCACACTTGGTCTTTTAAGGTTTTTAAGGTGCGGTAGGGGCCTATATGGTCACACTTGGTTATTTAAGGTTTTTAAGGTGCGGTTGGGGCCTATATGGCCACACTTGGTCTTTTAAGGTTTTAAAAGTTAGGGTTTGGGTCTTGAACGTTCTAATTTTTTGTTGTTGTTGTTTTCTATCCCCCCCAGGTGCAAACTCTCTGTGGAAGCAGATTTGTTTGGACTCGTTGGTTGACTTACTGAACGTGAATACCCCGAGAAGGAGAGTCAACTGTTGGTGAGTATCATTGCTTTGAATTTTCTGTTAATGCGTATAGGTGCAAATTTGATGTTGATGTAGTCTTGTCACATGAGGGTTTGCAATCTGTAATGTATACCAATGAATTCAACACACTGTTATTTTAAAGTAATTTTGTGACATAATCTAAATTAATATACAGTGATCTATTTCTTCTATTGGTATCAGAAATGAATACTATTGACTCTCTACTTGTGAAGCCTTTCGGCACCCTAACCTATGAGGAGAAGGTGGAAGTAAAACGGTTAGGACCTGACCAACCAGAGATAAATCTGCAGCAAAACGCAAGAGATAGAGGGAAGCAATATATCCGTGCTTTTAATATAGAATGGTAAAGGAAGAACAACTGGCTTTGTGGAAGCGTTTCTAGGAAGTCCTTATATTGTTTTCCATGCATCCTATTTGGTGGTGACGGTGCTTGGACCAAAACTGACACCAAAGTGACTGACATCAAACATCTAGCAGATAAAATGGCGAAACACAAAACTTCTAAATATCACTTGGATAACAGGATCAAGTTTGAGATGCTTGGACAGGCGAACATTGCAGTTCAACTGGACCAAGGATACCAAGTCAGTATTCAAAAACACAATGAAGAAGTGGCTAAGAACCGGTACATCCTTTCGAAGATAATTGATTGTGGCGTTTTGCGGCGCTTTTGAACTGGCATTAAGAGGACACGACAAGAGTGAAACATCGCTAAATCCAGGAGTGTTTCGAGGCCTGGTGGATTTGGTTGGCAGTATTGATAGGGCAATTGAACAGCATTTGAAGACTGCAACTGTGTTTAAGGGCACGTCCAAAACCGTGCAGAATGAGCTACTGGACTGCATGCTGGAAGTTATTAAGGAAGTGATTCACCAGCAGCTTAAGGAAGCCCAGTTTGTGGCAATCCAAGCGGATGAAACAACCAATATTTCCGCTAGGACACAGTGCGTTGTAGTCTATCGCTACATTGACAAGAAGCATCAAGTGGTTGAAAGATTTTATGTCTTCACGGAACTGAAAGCAACAGATGCAGACTCGATTGCCGCTGTTGTGCTGGAAAGTCTGAATACTGTTCTCCCAGAGAAAGAAGACAAGATGAAACTCATAGCTCAAAGCTATGATGGTGCCAGTGTGATGCGTGGAGATCAAGGAGGAGTTCAAAGAAAAATAAAAGACGTGTACCCGAACGCACACTAAGTCCATTGCTATGCTCACTAACTGAACCTAATAATGAAGCAAGCAGTTTCAAGGGTTGGAAGAGTTTGAGTTTTTTTTTCCAACATAGGTGGCATACCATCTTTTTTCTCACGTTCTCCAAAAAGGACTGCAGTTCTGGATGAGGTAGTTGGTAGAAGACTTCCAAGAGGTGCACCGACACAATGGACCTTCAACGTTAGGACCGTGAACGTCATCTACAAGAACAGCGTTGCGCTACTTGAGTGTTTCCAGACAATTGAAGCATGTCTAAACTTTGATCAAACATCTGTACGTGAAGCCGCAGGTTTCGTTGGATTGCTGGAAGACAGGGAGTTCCTTTACTTCCTTAAATTATTTCACTTAATAATGCCACATGTTGACATCCTCTATAGTCAGCTTCAGAATCGAGACACGGATACTGTTTATATCCACAAAGTCACAGAAGACTTTGTCAGCAGCATCCAGGAAATCCGTAATTCTGTTGACGAGATAGAAGCAAGTTTGCCTAACGATGTAACATTCCGCAGACTGAGTACGGAGATCTCAACCTTGAGACAACTTTCAAGAGAGGTATGTGACATAGTGGTGGTTCATGCAAAAGAACGTTTTTCATTTTCAAATCACCTAGTCAGTGCCAAACTTGTTCAAAGTGACTTGTATACAACCCATGACACTTGCTTTCCAACCCAAGCTCTGGAAGACACCGTGCAAGCATATCCAATACTGAAGAAGGAACAATTACGCACTGAGCTGTCACTTCTGTATGGGAAGACAGATTTTCATGCTTGTACAAGTGCTGTTGCTCTGCACAAACTTTTACATCAATTGAATCTGCAGAATGATTTCACAGAGACAGTGAAATTATTAAGAATCCTGATTACAACACCGATGACCACTGCAGAATCAGAAAGATGCTTCTCCACATTGAAGAGGATAAAAACCTTTTTAAGAAGCACCATGTCCCTGGAGCGGTTGAATGCATTGGCGATGCTCTCAATGGAAAAGCAACTGATTTCCGAGATCCCAGACTTCAATGAAAAAAACATTGAGAAGTTTTGTTTTTTGAAAGATCGCTGTGCAAAATTTAAATACAAGTGAATGAAGCAAAGAAGAATGCATACCCCCAGGGTGTGCAAAGATAAACTGCGTTAAGCAGCACCACCTCACTACCAAACATAACTAGTGGTAAGTAAAGTATGAACGGTGTGTGGGTGTGCATATGGAAGGAGCTATGAAAGGTGTGTGCATGGTCAGTAACAATTGTTGAAGCCTTGGCGTGGTTTGAAGGAATTGGAGGCACTTCCAAGGATAGCAATCACTTCTGTACGGGAAGACGGAATTTCATGTTTGTACGAGTGCTGTTGCTCTGCACCAACTTTACCATCAATTTAATCTGCATAATGATTTCACAGAGACAGTGAAGCTATAAGGAATCCTGCTTACAACACGATGACTACTGCAGAATCAGAAAGATGCTTCTCCACATTGAAAAGGATAAAAAGGTATTTAAGAAGCACCATGGCCCTGGAGCCGTTGAATGCATTGGTTTGAAGGAATTGGAGGCACCTTCAAGGGTAAGTAAAGTTCTCAGAAATGGCACCACTGAACTACCAAAAATAACTAGTGGTAAGTAAAGTATGAATCGTGTGTGGTTGTGCATATGGAAGGAGCTATGAAAGGTGTGTGAATGGTCAGTAACAATTGTTGAAGCCTTCGCGTGGCGTTACTGCTCATATGGTTATCCATATGCTAATTCAACGTGTTTGTTTGACATTGAGTATTGTGTTGTCTAAACAGAAGTGAAATGTTGTTGTTTTCTTGGATCCCAAGATCCACTAGTTTGGGCCTATACTGTCCTGATTGGTCTTTTAAGGTATGTTTGGGGCCTATATGGTCGCACTTGGTCTACTGAGGTATGTTTGGGGCCTATATGGTTCCACTTGGTCTTTTAAGGTTTTTAAGGTATGGTTTTGTTCTTGAATGGTCTGATTGATTTGCTTGTTTTCTTTCAACCCCAGGTGCAAACCCTATGTGGCAGCAGATTTGTTTGTACTCGTTGGTCAAATTAATGAACGTGAATACCCTGAGAAGAAGAGCCGACTAATGGTAAGTGTCACTGCTTTAATTTTTCTGTTAATGCGTATAGGTGCAATTATGATATTGCTGTAGTCTTGTCACATGAGTTTTTTCAATCTATATTGTATACCAATGAATTTAACACATTGTTACTTTACTTCTTGACATTGCTGCATTGCTGATCATGTATTTCAATGGGCTTTACAAGTATAAGATCATTGGGCGGGGCTTATAAAGGTTATTATGACATAAGGGGAGGAGTTAAAAATGGGTGTGGTTTGAAAAAGGGGAGGGGCTACGTTTCGCCCTGGCGCCCCTCCAACTTGAAAGTTCACCAGCCCCCACTGATTGTGAGGGTCGCAACTGTGAGCCAAGCGCGTAACTCTAAAAACCCTAAAAACAAAAAAAAGTATTTAACAAATATAATAACAACTTACAGACAGCACAAGGGGAGAGCCAGGAAGCCTGGAAGTGAGGTTACAAGCAAGTTTGAGGCATGTTTGGGGGTTTTCGTCAATCCAAAATCGCCTAAGCGAGGAAAAAATGGACGGACGAAAAACGTAATAAAATTCTGAAACAGGATGAAAACGAGGCTGAGCAAAGCCAGGCACGCGGGACTTAGAAAATACACGACGGCAAAGACAGTAACACTTACACCAACAACGCCAGGCACGCGGGACTTTGAAAATAAAACAAACGGCCTTCAGAGCGTAACACGCAGACATTCAGCAGAGACACAGAGACAAACACACAGGGAAGGGACAGGGGGAGATGGAAAGCGACACATGGCATTCCCAAGCACAAAACTTGCGTTTAACGAAACCTGCAATGATTGGCCTGTACAGAAGGCGAGAGGAAAGGCTCGCAATGAGCGCCGAAGGTGATCAGTGCAAAGCAGGGAAATTGAAGTACATGGGGGAGAGGCTCACCACGAGCGCCAAAAGTGCTCAGATGAGCAAAAGCCTCATTGTGCCTTACAATTTTAATCTCGTCATTTTTGTAGGGCAAGTTCCTAGTTACACTATAATGATGCTTCCTTTGTGTCAGTATGCATGGGGGAGTAGGGTGGTGCATACATTATGAACTGGCCCATATGCTCCCTTGTCTTATTTGTTTACCATCGTGCCGCACATTGCAAACTGCCACTTCATATCCACCTCCTCCCCTTCTTCCATAAAAGAACATGCTCGTGGCACCTGGCTAGAGAGAACAGGGTCTGTGTGAGACTAAACAATCTGAAAATTAAATGTATTGTTATGCAAATGAGGTATCCCTCACATGGTGGTGCCCTTAGGTGTCTGCGTTTTAGCTTAGTTAGAAGTTCAGCCATGCTAACATAAGGACAGAGACAAAGGGGAAAGTGTGAACTGGGGAGTTGGTAGTGCAAAAGTCTGGATTTCCCTAGGAAAGCATAAAACATCATAACAAAGGTATATATTACTACTAGTACCTTATCTTGGCAGACAATCAGAATAGCATTTGACAGTGTCCTTTTAAAGGGATTTTTTAGCGCTCTACATACTAATGTTTAGAAGTGTTTTTTGGCAAGCTGTTTTAATGTGTAGAAATTTGGGTAATGTAGATTCTGTAATAGTAGGAAAGTCCTCTTCTCTTTTTACTAAACATATACAGAACTTCGAGTCACATTTGAGGCAGCAGAGACATAGGGTGTCATTATCCAATCAGAAATAGCTTCTGAGTCCATATACAATTATTCAAATGGGCTGTACAAGAAGACTTCATTGTTACTGACAGAGTATAATGTATCTTAATGATTTTAATGCATAAAGCAGGATATATATCAGTTAATAATTAAACTTGGTTAAAATGTACATCATTTAATTTATGAAGTTTTAAAAATAACTCAGCATAGCTCTTTTTTACTCTATATGTGTGACATGAAATCCCTCCTAAAAGAGGACAACAGTGTTTGTGATATTAACAGTTATGGTTTAGCTGGCTTCATGGCATCTGTGTTCTTACATCACAGTGGGTCTTTTAACCCTATCCTGCCTTTCGTTCTGAACACAAAAAAGTCCCCTAAAGCATAATTATATATTTTTGATTTAAGCAGAAATAACTGAAATTGAATAATTACGTATATTGCACCTTTCAACATGAAAATCAGTCAGCTGAGTTGGTTATTTCCCGGCACTATGGGTATTCCATACAGTAAGTGCTAATTGCATTACCTTAAAGGGGCTTAAGAACTGACATCCATGACTGCTGTAAGGCTGTAGGGGAGTATGAAAACAAACTTACATCACATTATGGCTATATCCACAATGTAGACCCACACAAATTAAATTGGATATGTCACACGGTTTTAACACCAATGGAAATTACTCTTTATACTTTGCATTAATGATAATTAAATCTGCATTTTCCCTTTTTTTTTAAAGAAATGCGTCTTATCCTTCCTGTCTGCACACCTTTATCTTAGTGACACCTGAGCATAGTATTGATACTAGGTGATCAGTTAGTTATCACTCCATCCAATTAAAAAAATAACACAATTTTATCAATGCTGTCTCATTTTACCTTCCTATGAGTTACACTTACTATTAATTGAGGATGCTAAACTGACATGAGACTAATCATCACAGTCACATGGTAACTTGCTCTACAAATGCTTGTCATGCTTCTAGAAGCAGTTAAGTGAGAACTATATTGAAACATGCAATGCCTAATACATTATTGCTGAAGTCCTGGTCAGGCAACCATGCTTGTGGTATCATGACTTGGATTCAAGCAATGCGGACGTCCTTTTGGATGGAAATTTAGAATAAATTACAGTATAGAGGAGGGACAATTATCAGAAAAATGGATAATAAAATACTGATTGTAGCTCCCTCTGGCAACGTCAAAGGTCATTTCAAATGCCTAAAATACCCATTATACAAAACTAAAGCTACTGATATCTAAAACCTAGTTAACATTATGGGTAAAATGATAAGAGTTGTAAGATAAAAGGGTATTTACAGATGCACATTTGTTTGTTTTTATGATTTTTTTTTAACAGATTAGTTAATATAACTATTAATAACCATTAATACAACAACCTTCTACATTCTTCAGTAGCTGATAAAATGAACATAGATCATATCAGGCTTGTGGCTATAACCTGCAATGCTAGATACAGATGTTGACCTGTCTGCAATACAGGTTAGTCCACCTATGATGTTGGGGTGGGGAACCCAAGACTTTGTGGGACTATTGGACAATTGGGGGGAGGGGGGTGGGCGTTGGGCGCTGGATTAACATGGATTTTTGCTTTTCATTATTCCTTCTCTCCCCTGACACTGTCCTCCCAGCCTGAATACTTGAACTGTGACAGCTACATTTCTACATTGTGTGCCCTGTCGGATGGTGGTGATCAGAATTATTGTAGGTGTGTGTATCCTACACAGGGCAATGTATGTGTCTGTGTATTATAAAGGGTAGTGTGGCCTTAACAGGAAGGAATTAGTGTAGTGGTACGTTGATGTATTGATGTATGAAGGAAACCCAGGCACGTTTGGTATTTGAATGCTGCATTTTTCCCTGTGGAGTTCAATAAAGTGTATTACCAGGGTCCCTGGGCAGAGGGATCACCAGTTACGAGATGCATGGTTGTAGGGGATCCAGTGCAGTGGGGAAAAGATCAGATACTCCTCTGTGAGGCCAGGATCAAAGGACCAATTGGCCTGGATGGTAAATTCTCTTTAGACCCTGCTACAGCCGGCAACATTTGCTGAGTGGCTATTGGTTCCTGTGGATTGCTGGGCACTGTGGTGGTAGTAAGCTGAATTGGTTCTTTTCCTGCTTTAGGTGCCAGGAGGCCTATATGGATACTAATGCTTATAATCAGATATGCTGTTGGGGTCGTTGGAGACCCAGATGGTATAGGGGTTAATTTTAGGTGCCATGGGGATCTATAAAGACCCCCATGGTTATACTTTATATTGGCGATCCCAAGGGTCATAGGGGATAATCCCTGGGGTTCATGGAAACATCCTTAGGCCCATATCCAGTGACTTTTAATTTGATTTATTTAAATATGTCTTCTTCATAATTAATTATAAACATTGTGCTAAGTAGTCAACAGTTTTGGTGTGTTTACTTAGAATACGGTCACTTATACATTACCCTCATCAAGTCTCAAGCATAAATATATACCGGTGCATTAGGAGAACAAAGAGAAAAAATATTTTAATTGGTGCACTCAAAGACCACTTAAAACGTAACTTTTAATAATTATTTATAACTAGTAACTTGCCCGTCATAAATATGTTATGTTCAATTGTCTGTTCTGTCTCTCTCTGTGCTGTCTCTCTCTGTATACCCTCTGTCTCTCCCTGTGCTCCCTCTCCCTCTCTCTGTCTCCCTCTGTCCCCCTCCCTTTCTCTCCCACTCCTCTCTCCCTTTCTGCCTTCCTCACTCTTTTTCTCACTCACTCTGCCTCTCTCCCTTCCCCTTCTCTGCCTCCTCACTGTCTGCCTCCCTCCCTCTCTGTCTACCATCTCTCTATCTTCCCCCTCTCTTCCTCTCCCCCTCTCTCCCTCCATGCAAAGTTGCTTGATTCTCCGTGGTGCAGGGCAATCAGCATGTGAGTAATGCCTGCACAGAACGCATCTCAAAAGCATTACTCACAATTATAGTGGATAAAAACTAAAAATGATTGACTTTAAAAACATAGAGCCCAATTCAATTGAGCAATCATAAGTTACTGTAGCCGGTAAATGAGACCGTAAGTTAATCTGCTATTCAATTGATGTATTTTTGTGGGCTCCAAACGATTTACAGGTTATGGGCTTGAAAACTCTTCAATGGTTAAACCCGGAACTTAAAGCCTCCCGAAGCCTTTGACCTTTCAATTCCGCAAGAGTTACGATGGCTATAATCGCTATGCAATTGCTTATTATTTCTCTAGTGTTTTCCATACTGCTAAATAATATTTCCTGTCCTTTGTTATCGTATATGCTATGTTTATGGTTAAAGCTACTATACTCAATAAGCCATTTCATTAACCTAATAATCTGTAGCAATCACTTCAATGTCAAACATATTTTGATAGGTGGGTAAACAAGTGAAATCAGAAATACTAGGCTCAGAATTCAGCTATACCCAAACAATAGTCTAGTAGCCTGTCCAAAATCCTTGACCTTTTCAGTTGCCCCATGACTTAGCATTATTTAACCCATCAACTATATTCAGACTTTCCATTTCCCCTCCTAATTGGCCTGCAAGGGACTTTAAGTGATGGGTTGCAGACAGGTGTAGATGTGATATGCATCAGTGCTTACATCAACAAGTCTCATGTGGAATAAAAGAAATCAGATCCCCATTGTGAGGCTTTGATCCTTGATTTTCTTTACTTTTCATGCTAACAATTCAGTCTGTGTGCGCTGTATGATACCATCTTCAAAAGAAAACACGTTTACCTGTGAGCTTTTTTATTTTTTTCTTGCCTAGGAAGTGTCATCTATTAGGAAATTTTAACTATCATTAATAGATCACAATGTGTCACACTTTGTGTACAGTGTCAATCTTTGCAATCAGACAAGTTGTCCCTCCGAGCAAAATTATAGAAGAGAACATCAAAATTTGAGTTCAGATTAACATTTTTGTCCAAGACATTTGAGTTAACAAGCAGCTGGAAGAATTTTTTTTTCTGCATTTGCTGTCACAATCACAATCAGGAAAATATTTTACTAATAGTCATACTTGGCTCACTGCTCAGTTTTGTTCCAGTCGGCATTTATAGTATAATATATATTGTGCTTTTAATTAACATATTTGGGATACATGCAAACTTTGAGCTCGATTCAATTGAGCTTTTGAAAGCTACTGTAGCCCTTAATTGAGGTCGCAAGTTAATTTTCTATTCAATTGGCGTCTTTTTGCGGTCTCCAAGCTATGATAGACATTAGAATTAATTGCACAACAGTCTCAAGCTTGCAAATAATCGATTCATTTAAGGGTTATATCGATCTCGGGAATTATTGAGTTAATGCATATCAGGCCACCCGTATGGACTAGAACAGTATTGGCAGTCATTTTCATAATTCTGTATTTAGCGTTTTTTGCGAGTCTGATCACATAACGGACCCTGAACCTAATTGATTGACATGTAACCTCTATCTATTACTACCGTACTAATGACAATCTAATTTTCTATTGGCTAATTTGAAATGGGAGGTTACGGTCTTGCTTAATTGATCATGTTCCCGCCCTGAACTGCTACGAACCAGTGCATAGTTTATGGAGTCGGCTTTGGGACAGTAACTTGCGGGCTTGATCAATTGAATAGCTCTGGAATCGGAGGCGAGCAGGAGTCCACAGCACACTCGCAGACATACAGCCTTGATCCTGTGAGATGGGGGCTTGCAATTGAATTAGTCCCTTTATGTATTGAGGGAAGCAACATGAAAAGGAAAGAGTTTAAGCCATCCATTACCAATGAGAATGAAGAAAGATAAAGAAAAAGGCAATCAGTGATATATATTTTAATTAAATAGAAGGGAAGAATCAGGAACCTGGGTAATATTGTGGCAGAGCAAAAAAAATGAATATTTGGGGGAGGCAGATATATGGGCAAACTGGTTATATTGAGGAAAAAGGGAATCAATTCTAACAATTTAGTTAATTACTGAATTAGAGTTGATCATTGGTCCTCGTAACAGGGAATTTTCTTGCAACTGTGTGTAGGTTAACATCTGAGTAGAGGAAGATGACAAAAAGTCTCTAATGTAGGTTACCCGATTAGTCTGAATAACTTTGGACTTGGCCATATTGGAAATAAGGATTGTAGGACAGTGGGAGACATATTGAGATCTTGGAAGCTAGACCTAGCATCTTCCTAATAGTATGCCAAGCTTTACAATTGATAATGGCTGCTATGATCTTAAAAGAACTTAAAGGTCCTTAATTGTATCTTGATTAGTCTATTCCCACTCAAAGAAGTTAATGCTAAATAATGGCCAGCTGTTCAGGACACAAGAAATTGAGATCCACTGTTGACCTCATGGACCCAGGAGTGAGAAGAGGGCCACAAGGATGGATAGATGTTTACTAGTGAATGAACATAATAGATTCTCAGTGAGTGTGAGTATTTTTTAGCACAGTTTGTTTACATGGAAAGCTAAACTAAGAAGTAATATTTGTCACAGTACTTTCCCGCAATAGTTAACAAGGTTACCTTCCTCAAAACACAGGCTTAGCGCCAACAGTTATGACCCTGAAGTTCAGGGGCCATCATAACAACAAGAGCCCACAATGATCAGCCTTAATTTGAATCCTAAGCTCCTGAAACCTAAACGGATACTGAATTAATCAATATTGCTCCACATCAACAACCAGCGCACTGAAAACTAAGCAAAAAAAACAAAACAACTTTTTTATTTTTTTATTTCTAAAATAGATGCATAATTCCCTGTTTTATAGGCATTTTCATTTCATCCATTTAGTTTTCAAACTTCTAACTAAAGGATGTGTTGAGGTTTCTTCACTCAGAAGGTTCTGCAAACACCAAAAATCACAAACACCCTGTAATAAAATCTCATTGCTGCTACCAAAAATGTAAGCATATTCTTTGACTTGTTTAGACATAGAAATATACAGTAGACTCTCAGTTATCCGGCACCCATAGGGATTGGTAGATGCCGGATAAATGTAGTTTCTGGTTGTTTGAAAGTCATTATTAAGGAAGGCCTTGATTAGCTGCACATGGGATGCTCTGCCAAATATATTTGTCAGTGAGGGCTGTTCTAGCAGCAGCAGCTTTCACTCCTCACTTACACACAGATAGGTTTTGCTGGTGTTGGCGGTGCTGTAACCACAACATTGCACTGGCTCAGTCACTGCTTCCAGGTAAAACTCAATTGCAGAGACATACAATGGATTCAATCTAGGTGCCTGTAAGCATTACGTTGCATGACAACCTGGCTCCTGGCATTTGTTAAACCCTGTAAAATTATTTTTTTTATTTAAAGTACAGCATTCAATTTTTTTATGGTTGCTTGAGAGTTCTGGTTGCTTGAGTTCTGGTTAATAGAGAGTCTACTGTATGAAGGAGAAAAAAATGGAAATGTACTGGTCTCTTCAGGACCTGTGAGACTTTCCCCATAAGCTCAATGAAACCTGCAGTGCGGCTGACTCCTACTGAGAATCATATTAAATAAAAAGCTTGAGTGTTGTAACACTGTAGTATTTTAAAATAATAATGAAAAATTAGTGGGCATGGTGAGTGGGCATAGGCATGGGTTAAGAGAACTCCCCCTACAGGATTATACTCACAAGTACCAGACCCTATGAAAAGATCTTGCAGTATTAGAAAGCATGCTAGTTACATTCTCATTTATAACATCAGGAAATATTAAAATAAATATTATGTAATTTGAACCACAACAATGTTAAAAATAAAAAAAAACTCAAAAATTGCATGCAGAAATTCTGTTGAATAGTATCAAAAAATTTGAAGCCTGATTGACTCATTGCTGAATTCTTCAGTGGCCACTAAAAGTCTAAAATATAATGATAACCCTTTTGGAGGACACACAAATTAATCACAGATTTATTGTTTCCAGAAGACTGAGGACATAACATTCATAAACATAAAGATGACATGGGCAAGACAACAGTAGCTCACACTTGAGGAATTCACCATTGAGTGAAAAATCTAAGATGGTAGGAGGAACCCAACAACACTATATATATTGTGACAAAACTAACACAAGATTTTTACATAAACCTCATTAAACACTATAATCGTTCTTAATTCTTCTAAAGATGAATTCTGTGAATCCACACAAATCTTTGTCAAGCGACAACATTCCCCAATGCTTTTTTAATAAATGCAAGATTTTACTATTTGGCACATTTTTGTAAGTATAATAATTACTATTTCATTACTTATCAATTGAGAAATTTCAGAATGTTTAGTCTTTGGTTTTATGTTTTTTTTTCATCCATCTGGGAGCTTTTGTAATAAGTCTCTTCAGCAACAACTTACTGAAAATCCTTTTGTCTAAATCTTTTTATTATCTCTGCCTGCGTCTGACAATTTTCCTCCCTGGAGAAGTTTATTCTAACATCTCTAGCTTTACAAAATTAAGTTTCACCTAGAAACACAACTTTAAGAAAGAAAGTAAGAGCTAGAGAGACAGCGTTCTAATAAAGAGCAAGGTTGGCTTCTACATGTGGATTCTACAGAGACTCTTGAGTAACGTCTTTCAACTGATTGTTTTTGTTGAATTTTTTTTTATAATTTTACCAAAATGAAGGAGAAAATAAAAAAAATCTTAAAATGAAAAAATGATGTGCTAGTCAGACATAATGCATAGACATGGCATTTTCTCATAGTGTTTGGACCTTTGATTCTCAATCATTTTCCACAAAATACCAGCTGATATTAAACATTTTTGGAAAAGGTCTTTACCAACCACTGAACTGCACTGGAGTATGGCATTACACTAATATACAATAATATTTTAGGTTCTTATGAAATTATTAAATTTTGTTAATTTTGTTTCATATTTCTTTGTTCATGTCTTTATATCATCAACACTCTCTCGCTGTCTTTCCCTCCTAG
Organism: Discoglossus pictus; assembly: GCA_027410445.1. Lineage (NCBI taxonomy): Eukaryota > Metazoa > Chordata > Amphibia > Anura > Alytidae > Discoglossus > Discoglossus pictus. The sequence goes on from CM050167.1 coordinate 376,548,969, forward strand.
CTCAATCCTATGCACATTTTCAAGCTTCAAAAAGCCCACATAGGTAAAGCCTCTCAACTAAATATTTGGATTTTATATAAAGGATATCATTTCATGAATTGGATATTGAATCCTTGGGACACAAAACTTCATGTATTTGTTGATTCTTCGCACTAATTCTCTAGGAATGAATACACTTGCCACAATTACTATGCCCCATTTTACTTACAGAATAATATTTTCCTCCATTGTTGGAATAACAGTGGTTATAATGGAGGGCCACACAATGAAGAATAAAAAATATATGTTTGAAAACTAAGGGCCTGTCACGACCCACTCTCTGGCTGGGGTCTGTTGACCGGATTTGGGTTACTCTGGACCTTGGAGTAGCTTTTGATTACAGGAACATCATGTCTCAGCCCTTGGTTTAGACTGAGCAATATTGACAGTAAGTCTGACGAATCTTACTGCAAGCATATGTCCCCGGGTAAATAATACATCTACACACCACGTCTTGATGAAAATTATGAACAACGTTTTATTTTGGAACAACATATTTAAAACATTTCACACACACACAGTGGAGGGAGTGGATCAACCTTTCCCCTTTCTCTGGCCAATAGGGTAACCTCCAGAGTAACCTAATTACCTCTGTCCAATGTAACAGAGGTAGGCTATGGGAACCACCAGACCCCTCCCCTGGGCCAACCCCAGGCGTGGCCACCAAGCTCATTCTGACCCAGGCTGTCCCAGGGGAAACTTCCTGTTTGAGCTCCTAGGCCCCCCATTGTTATCTAGGTGCCTGGCTGTCTGGCAAATCTCTTTGTTTAGGTCCTGGCGACACCCTGTGAGGTTTATCTTGTTTAGAATAACCCCATTTGGCTCAGCTCCTGCCTCAGTGTTTACCTACTGGGGGATGGTTAACTAAATACAATCCCTCCATAGTACTATATGCAAGCTTATACTGTAATTAACTATTACAACCCAAACCTTTTGTTCTTCCACATGGCAACAGCATGTGGAAGATAACCCAGCCCAAAATGGCCACTGCTGCCAGTCACAAAATGGCCCCAGCATAGTTCACACCAAATCCAATATGGCCCCTGGGTGATTCATGACAACACCTCCCCAAGCGTGGCAGGAAACATCCATGCCCCTAGGATTTTCCCAGCTACGCTGATAGTCATGATTGGCTAGGCCCTCTGCACTCTCTCCACGTTCAAGTCCTTTAGAAAACAGTCTCAAAGTGCAGAGTAACAACCTCCCCCAGCCCTTGGCCTTGCTCCCACTGTATAGAGCAAATTGCTCTTCCCATGCAACCCCCACCCAAACAGTCCAGGATCCCATCTCTCTGTTTTTGGCAGCAGCATGGAAGTCACTGGGGACACAGAGGGTTGCACCCATACACTCTTCTGAGGCAACACAGTATTTTTGGGAGCCCCATAAAACAACCCCTGTCCCATAGCAACCCCTTTCCCTCCAGCCAGTCCCCACAGCTGGGCTGGGGTCTCTAAAACAGTCTCTGGGCATATGGGATTGCAAGGGGGCAGTCCAGTACCTCTCTCAGCAAAATCATTATTGTTGGGAGCCCAATAACACAATAACTGCAGTAAAGTACATACCGGTCTGCGCTTGACTCCAGCGTCCCTGATGGAGTCCGGACTTGGATGCTCTGTTTGCTCTGGCTCCTGGAAATCTGTATCTTTGGACAGACCCTCCTGGTTTTCTTCCCCTGGGTCTGTCTGTGTTGCAGCCTGGAGAACTACGCTGTTTCCACCCAGGCTGTGCTTTGGGGCCCTCAGCTGACCCTCTTCTTCTATGGCCTTTTGCTTGGTACCCTTATCCCAGTCCTCCAGGTTTAACTGGGCCTTTGGAGCGGGGTCTGTTCCAGTGGGCCTCTGGACATTGGTTATCCAGGGTATCTCCCCACTTGGTTCACCCTTTACTATGGTGCCACTCTGCACCCATAACGCTTTTGCCAAGGCTGGCAGGCTTGCTGCCCCGGCCTGGCTCTTTGTGCCCTTGGCACACTCTTGCTGTGTGAGGTCAGGTTCCCTGTAGCCAGAAACCAATTCCTTTCCCTCCCCACAGTCTCTTAAACAACCCTCCTGGGCTCTGTGCTTCACTAGCACCTCTGGGAACAACTCCCCTGGGGTGTCAGGGTACAGACAGTGGTTATCTGATGCAGGCTGGGGAATCTCATCATTCCCACCCAGCCTGGCCTCTAAGGCTCCCTTCCCACCATCCATCACATAATCATCCCGAGCCTCTGGCTCCATTAACAGTTCTGGCCAACACACTTTGCCTAGAACTTCTGAGGGCAGACTTAACTTATCTGGCCCTAGCTTGTGAGCATTTCGCACTTCCTCTGGGATTAAGTCTCTTGGGGTCTCAGGGGGCAGACATGGATTATCTGACCCCACCCAGGGAACATTCCACTGGGTCTCTGGCTCTTTGGGCTGGTGACTAGGCCCTGACACAGTCACTGCATGTTCTAGGGGCAAACATTCTCCATCCCCAGGAGTTGGCAAAGGAACAGTGTTTACCCCTTCCCACTCCTCACTTTGTTTACCGTCTATAAAGTTGTAAAAATACTTCTTGGGTATCGCATCCCACAATTGAACATACTCAGACTCCAGTTGCTGCTCTTGCCGAACCAGGGGTTCTAGCAAAGGAGCCTCTGGGAACCATGGTTTCAGTCCCAGACCCCGGCAGCGTTCAACAAACAAGTTATTATGCCTCCTTGCAGTTCCCATGCCACATTCCGGATCACCATTCAGAATCTCACCGACCCCATATTCTAGATCCAAACGAAAATAGAGATCCTCTCTCCGGCCACCCAAGGACTCTATCCTGGCAAGGTACTGTTCCTCCAAGTCCATCTCTTTCTTTACCAGTTCCTCCAACCAGCTTGCCAGCTCATGGCCATGCCATAATTGCATGAATGCCATCCATTGATTTAGCAGGAGTAGTCTGTAGTCCTCTGCTTCCCTCTGCTCCATTTTCTGGTCCTTCTCAGAGTACCCCACCACTATGCCACCAATTGTCACAACCCACTCTCTGGCTGGGGTCTGCTGACCGGATTTGGGTTACTCTGGACCTTGGAGTAGCTTTTGATTACAGGAACATCATGTCTCAGCCCTTGGTTTAGACTGAGCAATATTGACAGTAAGTCTGACGAATCTTACTGCAAGCATATGTCCCCGGGTAAATAATACATCTACACACCACGTCTTGATGAAAATTATGAACAACGTTTTATTTTGGAACAACATATTTAAAACATTTCACACACGCACAGTGGAGGGAGTGGATCAACCTTTCCCCTTTCTCTGGCCAATAGGGTAACCTCCAGAGTAACCTAATTACCTCTGTCCAATGTAACAGAGCTAGGCTATGGGAACCACCAGACCCCTCCCCTGGGCCAACCCCAGGCGTGGCCACCAAGCTCATTCTGACCCAGGCTGTCCCAGGGGAAACTTCCTGTTTGAGCTCCTAGGCCCCCCATTGTTATCTAGGTGCCTGGCTGTCTGGCAAATCTCTTTGTTTAGGTCCTGGCGACACCCTGTGAGGTTTATCTTGTTTAGAATAACCCCATTTGGCTCAGCTCCTGCCTCAGTGTTTACCTACTGGGGGATGGTTAACTAAATACAATCCCTCCATAGTACTATATGCAAGCTTATACTGTAATTAACTATTACAACCCAAACCTTTTGTTCTTCCACATGGCAACAGCATGTGGAAGATAACCCAGCCCAAAATGGCCACTGCTGCCAGTCACAAAATGGCCCCAGCATAGTTCACACCAAATCCAATATGGCCCCTGGGTGATTCATGACAGCCCTTTTAAATTACAGCACGTGTGTCTGCGGGCTTGAAATTTTCCGGAGCTACAGAGCGATTAAATTAGAAAAGGCCGCAAAGAAATGTCCGGAATCCAAATCCGTAAACCATGCTTCGGCGTGTAGCATTTCCGGGCGTGAACATGATAAATTATTCAAACCCGTAGTTACAGGTTTAGCCGGAGCCAATAGTAAAAGAGACCGTCATCATTACGTCACTAAAACATGGAGGTTAAATTTTGATTATTTACGGTTTTGAAGTCTGAATTGTGATCCTACCTGCATTCCAGAAATAATGCAATATGAAAAAAATCAATAAATATGATATTCTAGTCAATGTGAGTTCTATTACATGTATTAACACACTGATTGCTGGGAACGATATAACACGGAAATTAAACATAAAAAATATAATTTTTTATTGCAGATTTGCGAGCTTGAGAATGTTGCGCGATTAATATTAATACCTTTCATCGCTTTCCTAGTAATTTAAAATACAGCAGTGTGTTTACTTTTGCTTTTACAGTGTATGGACAGGAGTTTAACCCCCTTGCGAGTCCTCTCTAGTCCCCGTAGGATTTTGGGCTACATTTGGCATTTACGGGTGTGAAAACAATTGCGGGCTTGAGGACTTTAGCAATTTAATAGTGATTTAATAGTGAATTTTAAAAAAAAATGGATACCTCTGCAGCACCCTGAAAGGATCTATGATACATGGAAGGACTATGTGTTTGTGAGAGGAACATTTTTATTTCTGGTTGCATTAATGATGCAAGGTATCTGCTTCTGCGGCTGTGTCAATCATATCTTGACATCTTCCTGTTCCCTCCTCCCGCACACCTCTTTCCACTGATAACTGCAAACACCCCCAGTATCTAGGGATTAGGATGTTATGTAACTGACACAAAATGGATTCCTTTCTTCAAAAATTGTATTTTCCCCAAAAATGTTTTATGTTGTATTTTTATTGAATGCACTGGTCCTTTAATGTATTTATATTTAGCTTATGTTCCTATTCCTATAACTTACTACTCTATTCATCATTGCACCCTTCAGCTTCTGAATACAGACAGCCTCTTGTACTTCATCTGCCCTATAGAATTCTCAATTTCTATCTGCCAGATTTTCTCCCACTCCTTACAAAAAAATGTAATTAAAATTCATCTATTCAGAAAATGTTGCAACCATGATTCCTAATGACCAGTAAACAAACTTTCATATTCAATACAGTATCAAAGAACAAATGCTACCTCACCATGGATTTGTCCTCAGAACAAGCCCACCACTAAGCAATCCCCTCCCTTTTGTCTCTAACACCCTCTACTACGTAGACTGAAAACTCCCACAATATAAGGGGAGTTAGCTCCTCCTATGCTAGTATGCCCTTTTTCTTTCTTGAGTATACACTTTTTTCCCATTAAAGTTAGAAAAAAATAAATACTGTAAATAATTACATATTTTTGTTTTGTATAGTATATTGTTTCTATATTACTCACATATGCTGTCAAGTTTTATGGTTTTATGATATGGTTTCTTATTGACACATACTGCATTAAAGTGATCAATAGCGCAGTGTTTACGGAACATATTTTTATATTTAACCTATGAATCATTGCATCATATCAGATAAATGGAAAACAAATTATAAGGCTAACTACATGCTAACTAGCAGGTATCATTTTGTGTTGACATATGCTTTAATCTGAATGACTGCTCTTGATTCATTTATGTTCATACAAAATAAAAGAAGCAAATTAAGCACATATGCTAATGCATGGCTCTATTTTATTACTAGTATTTACATGTTGTTAGAGTTAGCAAAAGGCTTATGTTACAGTATGCCAAAGGCCTATATATAATATAATGAACATATCATGATTGAGGTTCTGTTTAATCTATATTAAAGGGATACTGTCCCCTCAACAACAGGTTTCACTTTAAAGAACAGTAAATACTCCCCCTTCTCTCACTCTCCCCCCTTCTATCACTCCCTTCTCTCTCACACTCCCACTTCTCTCTCTCACACTCCCCCTTCTCTTTCTCCCTTGTCTCTCTCTCCTCTCCCTTCTCTCCCTCTTCTCTCTTTCAAGCTCCTTTCTTGCTCACTCTCCATTCTCTCTCTCTCTCACTCTCCTTTCACTCTTTAACTTCCCTTCTCTCTCTCCCTTCACTCTATCACCCGCCCTTCTCTCTTTCTCCCTTTTCTCTCTCTCACTCATCCTTCTCTCTCTCTTCCCTTCTCTTTCACGTTCCCTCTTCTCTCTCTCATACTCCCTTCTATTTCTCACTCTCCCATCTCTCTCACTCCCCATTCTCTCACTCTCACCCACTCTGTCCCTTCTCACTCTCCCTTCTCTACCTCACCCTCCCTTTGCTCTCTTTCTCCCTTTCTCTCTCTCTCTCTCTCTCTCTCTCTCACTTCCCCATCTCTTTGTCCCTTCTCTCTTATCCTCCTTTCTTTCTCACTCCCCTTCTCTTTTTCCCTTCTCTCTCTCTCACACACACAATCCCACTTCTCTTTCCATTCTCTCTCACACACTCGCTTCTCTCTCTCTCACTCCCCCTTCTCTCTCTCCTATCTCTCACACACTCTCTCTTCTCTCTCACACTCCCCTTCACTCTGTCACACTCCCCCTTCTCTCTCCCTCCTCTCTCTCACACTCCCCATTCTCTCTCCCCCTTCTCTCTCTCTCACCATCTTCTCTCTCTCCCCTTTCTCTCTCACTCTCCCACTTCTCTCACCCACTCCCACTTCTCTCCCTCATCCCCACTCCTCTCTCCCTAGTCGCTCACCTCTGCTTGTGCTCCCGGATCAGAGGATTCAATAGGAGAGAGCAGCAAGCCAGGAGCAAGGGAGGTATAGGGGGCCGGGAGGCAGGAGGGCCCACAGGCGGCCACTGGGGCTGACTGCCACAATAATGAGGCGCTCATTTAGGCCAGTCATGTCGCCCCAAGGTTCACAGTTTGGGAACTGCTGCTGTAATCCCTGATAGCTCATTAACAGAGATATTTTGTATCCAGCAGTCACCCATTTGCATATGATTACAGCAACAACACTACAGTATATGTCAGGAAGTCACTTTAGAAATGGCTAGTTTTTCATGTTCTTATTTATTTAATTACATAAAAAACTTGATTTTGGAGTGACAGAATCCCTTTAGCAGTTTATACTTAGACTTTTTTTCTAAACGAAACAAATCTTGAGATATATACCTTTTTTTTCTAATTAGATATAGAGAAATCTATAAGTTAGTGGGGTTCAGCCTTTTTCATCTGAGAACCAGTTGTCTACCTTCCAATGTTTTACGGATCCTTTGAGATCCAGAACTTTTTTTAACAGGCTGATATGTGGCACACTAAATTTTCGTCTAGTTTGGCACTAATTTAAATAGAGAATATTTTAACTGAAGATATGTTCTTCAATAATGTATTTGTAATTATGACTGAAGCCAGTGGCATGTCTAAAGTGTTAGGCTCTCATAATCCTTCTTTGTTCTTGAGTAGCAGCAGGTCTCGAGGACTAATACTGTTCCTTGGTTGTTGAAAATCACTGCACTATATCATCATAGCCTGTATGCTAGGACAGGACATTCAACTTCTTCTTTATACCAGTATGGATTATTTTGTCTCTCTTTTTCATTCCCATGTATCCATGCACTTAGAGCTATTGACGTTTATAATAAAATGGTAATAATCTGGTAGATTCCTGAAGTAGATTAATTCTGCTAAAAATTAAATTAGGTCAAAGTTATAAAAAAATCAAAAGGGGCAGTTACCACAGTAGATTTAAAGGGGGAGATAAAAATAATATGCTTAAAGTATAAACATGGGAACTCTAATCCCCAGGCAACCATACCACAACCACTGCTCCCTTCAATACAGACATGGTTAGAAGGCATCATAAGACATGATGTTGTTGAAGTCATGTAACCATTTATAAGTCACAGAAATAGTTATCACATTGTCGACTGGGTGTAAAAGCATGTATTTGTTTGTTGAATCTGTTGCCCGTGGTGTATTATAACATTTAGGAAGTACATCACATGAAAAGTATTTCCTACACTAGCAGGGCTAAAACGAGATAAAATAAAATTGTTAGTAGGCTTTACTAAAGAAATAAGTACAGATTTTAAAGGCCTAACTGTCCCACTACCTCCTGGTGTGGAAAAATAAATACAATTCCTATCTAAATAGATCACCTTAGCCATCAAATACAGATCTATCTGGTTCCATATATTCTGTGTTCAATAACAACGTACTCCATAATGCTATACAGGGGGAAGTTCAAGTAAAAACATTATTAATACAAGGCAAAAATGAAGGGACCTTTCTTTGAGCTTAAAATCAAATGTACACAGTGCTTTCCCTAAAGCACTTAGCAAGATTGAAAACATGCAAGCACATCTATCATTATGTCTCTGGTCATGTTTATTCATAAGGTTATCTTGGCAAAGATACTGGGTGGGTTGCCAAGTCCTTCTCCAGTGGACGATAATTTGTTTTACCTCTCTGCTATGACCTGCCCATCTTGGGTGACCCTACTTGGTACAGCTCACAGCTTCATGGAAGTACACAGGCCCCTGCACTACGACAATGTAGCAATATAGAAGGGGACATCTGTAATGCATATGGTTAATATGGTTGTGTCCATGTCTACTACATACATAACATATACATTTATAGTATCTAATAAAGTTATGACGATGACCCTTGCTTGTTTTCTTAGGGTCACTATAGAATTATAAAAAACACATCTCCTCTGAAGTGGTATGTTAAATAAAACTTTAATTTCTAAAGTAGTATAATTACTTTTAGGTGTTTTTCCTTCTTTTCTTTAGTTTGACTCATCCTCCTTTTCTTTTACAGCTCTCAATAGGCCATTGATGGAAGTAGTAAAGAAACAAGATCATAGTGCATCATACATTCATTGTAACTTTTAGTATTTGATTAACGTGTATAATGGAGAGTTTTGATGTATAAACAAACACCCAGTGCTTTCAGGAGTATTCTCAGCGTCCTATTTCCTTTGAAGATAGGAAGTGGGTCTGAGATTGATGACGTAGCTTCCTAGCAACACTAGTTTCCTTCTCAGCGCGTTTCGCCACAATGGCTTTGAAGGTTTGTGAGTCTAACAGCCATAGAAATATATAGATCTTTTCCCCTTTATCTCTATGACCTTGTACATTCAACCCAGACTCCTAAGCTAATTCATCTATGCTATAATCTTGTTTACAATGTCCACTTACAATCTAACCCACGAGTGATTGTTATTTTTCAGCATTGTTTTCTTTATTTATTTTTTGTCCCCCATGGTGTAAAGACATCTAATCAGTATCACTTTTGACTTGAAAAAGGAAGTTGAATCCCTTGAAAGCTTGTCACTCTAAAGAAAATCTTTGTGCAATACAAAAGTATCACTGTATATACTGCAATACTATTCATTTGCATCTAGTTACCTGTTATTCCTTACTATTTAAAGTACTTAACACCATTAGTTCCAAAACTCCCCAGACTAGACAACATTTGACACCTTAAAACATCACCTTTATTCATTTGTAACACCACTGTTAAAATAAATTTCGAAAACACAATGCATTTTAGACTAATATAATGCTGAATATACATCCAAACAGAAAAGAGAAGAGCCTATGGCAAGGGATAGCATAGAAGATTAGTTCTATGATCTTGGTGGATCCTTCTGCCTGGAACGTCAGCTGGAGTAGGCCTGGGTGCAGATAGAAATGGGGGTGGGGAGTGGGAGAGATGTTGCTGGGTCCATGTTCTCATTTGGAGTAGGCTGGGTGCAGATAGAATTGGGGGTGTTGACATGGCCGGATTACTGATTAGGCGAGGGAGGCACACGCATTAGAAGCAGGGGTGCCTTACTTGCAATAATGCATGAATGCTTTTAAAAGTTTATTTAATTGCTCCTGCTCTTTCCGGAATAAAGAGGGTTTACTCTGCGGATAGCTACCGCACTCCTTGGCAATGCTGCTGCCTGCACCACCAGGGGGAGATTACAGTGGTTACTCTTTTATGAAGCTCTCCCATCAGCAATCTGCTGGAATAAGTCTATTTTACCAACCCTACCACTTTGTTATTGCTCCTCTTATTATTGATATGCAGCTTGGCTGCACAAGCTCCTTCTCCCTCTCCCTTGTTCCCAGCTATCCCCCTCCCTTCCTCCCTCTGTGATATGACCTACGCAGTCGCATAGTGTGTTTGTTGATAATTGTGTTCCTCCCCCGAATTCTTCTTTGCCTCAAATGAGAAGACTAATGGGAAGGGGGCACTAAGGAAGGCAATTGAACAGCAGCTATGAAGAAGAGGAACTAAATATGCGAGCATGCAAAGGTATAAAGGAACTATTTCAGCATGGGGTCGGTTAAAATGTAATGGAGAGTGCAAGAGTGAGTTTACATGGTAGGAATGGGTTACAGTGAAAGCAGATTAAAATGAGCACATTTCTTATAGAAGAAACTTATAGAAGTTTTTAGTTAGTGAACTTCTATCCAAAATCAAGGTCTTCACTAACTAAAAACTACTGTAAATAAATATAAATATGATATGTGCTTAAATAGAGCCCTATTCAGTTTGCCGAATCGTAATGTAAAAAGGCTGATGATATCTACATAATAAAGTAATGCATCTATATATTTTTTTTACATGCACACATTTCTATTTGTTAGCTTCATAGCTTTTTTTTCCTTTTCTTAAACATGGAAGGTTTTCAACTGTTGTACATTTGAAATGGGTGGTAGTAGGGGATGTGCTTTGGTAGGTGGTCTACACTTTGCACCTGATTACATAGTTACATAGTAGGAAAAAAGACTTTCAGTCCATCAAGTTCAACCTGTTAAGATCTCCTCTGATCTGCAATATGCGGATTAGTTATTAATTAATTTGTTGATTAAATAATTATTAATAGTATAGTATTGGAGGATAAATAAAGAGTTAGTCCATCAAATTGAACCTTTTTAGATCTCTATTGATCTTTTTAATGTGCACTATTAATGATGGCACCTGAAATGTAAATCCAGCCTTGGGTGTTGAGTGAGAGATGTTACTGGTTCCAAGATCTCAGCTGGAGTAGGCCAGGGTGCAGATAGAAAGGGGGTGTTGAGTGAGAGATATGGCTGGGTTCAAGATCTCAGCTGGAGTAGACCAGGTGCAGATAGAAAGGGGGTGTGGAGTGAGAGATGTTGCTGGGTCCAAGATATCACATGGAGTAGACCAGGTGCAAATAGAAAGGGGAATGTGGAGTGAGAGATGTTGCTCTGTCCAAGATCTCAGCTAGAGTAGGCACAGGTGCAGATAGAAACGGATGTGTGGAGTGAGAGATGTTACTGGGTCCAAGATGTCAGCTGGAGTAGGCCCGGGTGCAGATAGAAAGGGTGGTGTGGACTGACAGGTGTTGCTAGGTCCAATATTTCAGCTGGAGTAGGCCCGGGTGCAGATAGAAAGGAGGGTGTGGAGTAAGACATGTGGCTGTGTCCAAGATGTTAGCTGAAGTAGGCCCGGGTGCAGATAAAAAGGGGGGTGTGGAGTGAGAGCTGTTGCTGGGTCCAAGCTAACAGCTGTAGTAGGCCAGACCACTCACTCCTTGCTATTGAATATCACCATGAGAAACATTGTACTTCTTGTTTTTTTCTAATTCGTTAGAAAATCAAGCGGAACTAAACAATACTGATTTTCCTCCTTGCTACCTTCTAACATTTAGGGCTCCCTTTCACCATTTAGAGGTTAACAGGATTAATTCTGCTTATATGTTGAAACAAATGTCACAATTTATTTGTGTGGACAACCATAAATGGTTAAGAATAATTAATGATCATTTAGATAATCAGTGTCAAGCTATGAGGAAAGTACTCCTTGATGGATGTGAGGTTGTTATGTTTTGAGTTTTGCTTAAAAGTGATGGATGTTAGTATCATTGAGAGGTGGGGCATAGATGGTTTGTGTTGATTGATGGGTTGGTGTGATCAATAATTGAATGGGAGATCAATAATAGGCAGGAGTGAGTGTAATCAGTGGGGTCAGATGGAGTGATCCAAGGTATTTGAAGGTGATCAGATGTTGGTGGTAATAATTTGGAAGAATAAGAACACAAGTAAAGCAGAGTCTGAACTCTGACATGTAAGTATTTTAATAAAACCTGTGAAAACATATTAATTTCAATTCATTTTAATTGCACATATTCTTCTGTGGAATTGTAAGTTAGCTGAGATTCATTAACTATACATAGAAATGAAGATGAATAAAAACCATAAGAAAATTAGAAGTTTGTGATTTTTTTTTCTTATTATCTTTTTCAAGAGTATAAATAAAATTACTGTATATTTATCTGAAAAAAAGTGTTCTTTACAATAATGTCAAGTCAAAAAGTTTGCAATATATATGTCTCCAATGAAGAAGTATATTAATAATATTGTGTCTATACTGTAAAGCTATTTAGCCATACTTTAAGATATATCAACATAAACAGACTATACAGGGAAAGATCTTGTTGCTATTTTGTGGTGATAAAACCTTTTTCACATATGAAATATAATTAGTATTTTTTTCATTCTTCCCCTCTTGTTGTTGTTTAGTCGTTCAGTCATGTCCGACTCTCCATGACCCTATGGACAGGCACATCTATCGTTATGTATCTGGTTGTGCTTTTCCACACTGGAGTGTGTTGCCAGTTACGTCTCCAGTGGACTGCAATTTGTCTGACCTCTTGGGAGATCCTACATGGTATAGTTCACATTGAAGCAGTCAAGCCCCTTCCCCATGACAAGATAGCGATCTAGAAGGGGATTCCCCTCATAACTATCCTCAATTTGTTTTTGTCTTTTTCTAGAATAAAAAATAATATTTAGACCAAGGTGAGAATTAGGATCTCCAGCCCTTCTCTTCCACCCCTCTCTGTTGGCACAATACATTTAATATGGCCGAGACATTTTTCCAAATCTTTAAAGGACCACTATAATCCTATTTTAAGGACTATACTTCCCAAGCTGTTTTTTATCAGAAAAGTATACAGCCTAAAATGTATTACATTGCAATTATACTGAAATGGAATTACTATTTTTTGGTTTCTGCTGATCCTTCTTTAACAGATGGGAGGAGACTTGGAGAGGAAGCTTCTACACAATGGAAATGTGGCAGCAAAACTGCTCATGCTAGGATGGATGAGAAGGTTATTACTTTACAAAGCCAGAGCCTCTTGAGATGAGACAGCAGAAAGTAGCAGCTCAGTAAAGGAAATTTAATATATAAATTTAGGTATTCAAAAATATATATAGAGAAAATGGTGTTACAGCAGTGTTTTAAATATACTCTAAGCTAAATGAGGTCCCTTCCCTAACAGCCCTATTAAATTCCCTCAATGTGTAAAACCATAGCCCGTATCATAGCCCGCAAGACTTATGGCTATTAAATTGGCCCCCTAGAGCAACCCGCTCATGATCTGCGGGTTACAGGCGGAAAACCCCTGCGGGACGTCAAAATTTAAACTGCAAATCCTTCGATCTGTCAAGCCCGTAACTGTTACATTCCAAAATCGCTATTAAATTGCTACAAATCCACTGGCGCTCAAATCCATAACCAGCAAATGGAGCCAAAAAGCCAACAGGTACTCCAGAGGAGCCGCAAAGGGGTTAAAGTCCTATCCGTAGCACTGTAAATACAAATATCAACACACTGCTGTATTTTCAATTAAAGGGAAAGTGATGTTAGGTATTAAAATTAATAGTACAACATTCTCAAGCTCGCAAATCTGCAATATAAAATACGTTTATTTCTGTTTCATTTCTGTGTTATATCGATCCCGGCAATCAATGTGTTAATACATATAATGGAACTAGCATGTAATAGAATATCATATTTACTGATTTATTAATATTGCATTATTTCTGCAATGCGGGTCCGATCGAAATTTGTAATTTCTTGTGACGCACGGCTACCGATCTCTGTTTCCATTGGCTCCATCTAAACCCGTAACTACGGGCTTGCTTAATTGATTAAATTTTAGCATGCAAAGCTACCGGCCGCTGGATGGTTTATGGTATTGCGTCTCTAGCTTGTAGTTTGCAGCCTTTCTAATTTAATAGCTGCATAACTCAGCAAAATTTCAAGCACGCAGCCGTTACGAGCTTCACGTCGGAGTTACTGGCTTGGAATTTAATGTGGGTCTTAATCTTCTTACTTGTGACCTACACCACAACTTTTGCTGCAGATAATAAGGAAAAGCTAATTACATTTATTGAACACAATAAAATGTCTGTGCATTTACACAGCACAATGAGACCAATTCAGTTCAAAGCCCGAAACTTGCGCAATGTGAGCCGAATGTCTTCGGGTGTGTTGCGGGCTCCCGTTCGTCTCCGATTACGATGCTATTCAAATGAAGCCCGCAAGTTACTGTCCCAAAGCCGAAACCTTTAACCATTTAAGTAAAACGTTGCTCAACCTGTAGGCTTTTTTCATCCCTGCTGCTTCTTAACCCGCAAGTCGTCTGCGGGCTGCGTTACGGGGCTAATTTAATAGCAAATATCTCTAAGATCTACGTTACGGGCTACATTTTAACACATAGCCTGAATTTAATGTGGCTGATAGATATGAAAAATGTTACCGAGAGCAAATAACAAATTAATAGTTTTATAATAGTAAAGGAGCGCCCTCTGCTGACAAAAAATCTAAATGTAAACACTAGCACTGAGCTTGTTAGGAAATAATCAGTTATTCCAGTTTCACAGATTACTCAATAATAACGTAACAAGTAAAGATTCATAATATCAGAGTACTCATTGGCTTTGTTTAGTATGTAAACATCAATGCTTTGGTTTAAAGCACGGTATACTGTTGCTCAGGGCAGCCACACCATTAATGAGTGGCAAAGATAGCGAATGGGGGCCCTGGGGCAAAATAACGTTCAGCCCCCTAGCTTGCAGCTTGTCTAATGTAGATGCCTGTAGATATGAATATAAAAATCTAAAAAGATATGTGGTTGGTGAGATCACCACTACGGTGATCACACCGCCTTTCTATAACATAACGATCTGCCTTTCTCCTTGAAAAAGTTAAAAGTTCCCCTAGAGGGCCCCTAGAATGTTGTGGGCCCTGGTGCTATGAAACTGCTGAACCAGCATTCACTCCACCACTGCCCCCCCACTATATGTATTGTCTCTAAACCTTCAACTAATGCAGACATAAAAATGGAAATGTTGTTGTCATCAACCCTCCAACAGTTCAAAGCCTAGTAGTCGTAAAATTTGTAGGAGGATGCCTAGCAATTTATCATATATATCCCATAGGAATTACAGAGGTAACTTTTGCCCCTAAATTCACATCTTGTGCTTCTAGAGCCCCACCAGAAGGTTCACTTGATGTTTAAACAGTTCAGATGAAATGCAAGCAATAAATGTTAAAGTATCCCTGAAATTCCCCATATATATAGTATTGCTTTTGAATACTTATACTTTATTATGGACAAAATAGTTTAAGAAAATAAAGAAACTGAACTAGAGACTGCCATTACTGTGTTTACCTAGTTCTACAACAGAAATGGAACCATGATTAGTGTTTAATTAAAAGGTAACTTTTTTTTTAGTTCACAAGATTTCAATGGAATAATAAGAAACGGAATCAGTATCCAAGTACCCCTTCTCTTGAAGAAGCAGATAAACAAAACAATACTTTAATATCGCTAATGTCACTTTAAAAGATGCTCTAGATACAGTGTCATTGATATCTATACTGTATATAGTGGCCATCTGAAATGTATTTTCAGTTGTATATTAAAGTTTATAAAACTGTGCTATTTACAAGTTCTAGGTTTTTGACACCGATTAATAGTTATTGAAATACAGCCAAGGAACGCAACTCTTTGTATTAACGTTGTTTAGGGAGTATTGCAAAAAGAAGATATGTTGGACTAGATTGGCATCTTTTCTGGTCGCATACAAAAGTGGTTGGATTCATTACATGCTTTTTTACATGCATATGTCGTACTTGATAAAAATAAACTTCTTTGCTAAATACTAAAAATGAAATAAAGGGGGAAGACCGAGTCAGCAGAAGCGACCTTATTTATAGGTAGTATCCCACCAACCACAAAGGCCAATTGTGAAAAATGCAAGAGAATGCATGATATCCTGTGACATGCGATGAGTTGGACATTGGGTTTGAGTCAAATATATTTCCACTAGCCCTGCTTACCAAGATTCACAAAGAGACACAAATAAACAACACATTTGTTTGCTTTTGGGGGATCAGTGTTATAAACAGAGAACAGGTGCAGATACTCAGAGATAAATTTACAATTCTACATCCACCAAAAGAGTTTAAGCAGGATACTGGCACCAAAGATGAACTGCAAAAAAAATACCCAAGTGTATTCTGTGGCATAGGTCAATTTGAAGGAACATATCACTTCTATGAAGAACCAAGAGTTACATCAGAATTATTTTTTACAGTACTTGGATGTATATAAGAGTTTGATTTAAGGAAAAGCCTAAACATTGTGAAAGTGGACACCTCTATTGACTAGGTAAACAACATGTGTTGTTACTGAAAAGAAGATTGCCACACTCAGTCTATGACCTTAACAAGGTAATAAAGTGACACAGTGTCAACACCCCAAAGTTTGAGGACTTGCAAAGCCAACCAATTAAAAAGACTGGATGGAAAAGATGTCGCCTGGAAAGTCAAACAAGACAGGGAGTAATCAGAATGATGCAGATTTAACTCCATTGTACGTTTACATTTTTTTTTTTTTTTTTTTTTTTTTTTTTTTAATTTTACAACTCCTTTATTTATAAATGCCAGATATTTCTATTACACAGTTTATAAATATACAATAAAGTAGAATGGAGATTATAGGCAAGTTACAAAGGTGATATAAATTATAATGTATGTATAAATACAATACAATAAGGCAAAAAGGCAATTTAGTGCAGTAGATCTGAAGTGTATATATAATAGCAAAAGTATACTACTAAGTTTTACCAGTGTCTATTGATCAAGTTCATCGTGTGGTTAAAATGAACAAAGTAATTGGGTTTAGGCCATAAAATATGCCTGGTAACTGATGATTTGTTTTATATTCAGAGGGTGTAACCTGAGACATGTTTTGTTATTCTCTGAAATAATTCTCATGTTTTGAAGCTTTAAAGAGTTTTTGATTATGTCTTCATATTCTGTACATTGGATAATATTTCCTTATTTGTGAACCTTCTGTTGTATAAAAATATTAGTTATTAAGTTATTGTCTGTAACATCTCACACTTTCAGAGCTTCCAATGGGTTTTCACTTGTGTGGATCACATGATGTTTATCAGGCTTTGAGTTACTGGCAAAATGTCTTCATTTTCTAAGCAAAAAATTATTTTCTCTTGTGTATCTTCTCTGAAGATAAATTTGTGAATAACTAACAATATATTTTCCACATTAAGGGAATGGTAATGGCCATAATCATGTGTGAACCCTCTTATGGTTAATAAGATGTGAACGCTGAATGAAACATTTTCCACATTCAGAACATACAAAAGGTCTTTCTCCTGTGTGAGTTTTCTTATGTGTTTTAAGATTTGAAGCCAGACCGAAACATTTTCCGCAATCAGAGCATACAAATGGTTTTTCTCCTGTGTGAGTTTTCTTATGATCATTGAGATTTGAGGCCTTTCTGAAACCTTTCCCACATTCAGAACACACAAACGGTCTTTCTCCTATGTGAGCTCGCTGATGACTAACAAGGTGAACTTTCTGACTGAAACATTTCCCACATTCAGAACATACAAAAGGTTTTTCTCTTGTGTGAGTTTTTTTATGATAATTGAAATTTGAGGCCCATCTGAAACCTTTCCCACAATCAGAACATACAAATGGTCTTTCTCCTATGTGAGTTCGCTGATGACTAACAAGGTGAATTTTCTGACTAAAACCTTTCCCACAATCAGAACATACAAAAAAATTTTCTCCTGTGTGAACAATCTTATGAACATTAAGATTTGTGATCTGGCTGAAACATTTCCCACAGTCAGGACAAGTGTAAGGTTTCTCACCTGTATGAACCCTCTGGTGATTCATAAGATTTGCATTACTGGTAAAACCTTTCCCACAATCAGAACATTTAAATGTTTTTTCTCCTGTATGTTTCCTCACATGGCCCTTGTTACTGGTAGAACTTTTCCCACAATCAGAAGATACATGTGATATTTTTCCTGTGTTGCTTGTTGTTTTACTGCGAATCTGATTCTCTTCTGGATAACCATGTGACACACTGAAGTCTTGTATTACATGATCTGGTGAAATTTTGGAAATGCGATGCGCATCAAGGAGATTCATGGAGCCATCTTCCCTGATATTCCCAGGACTCTCCTCCTCCTTCACCTGCTGCTGATCTCTTATATTCAGCTCTTCTTGTTCAACCTTTGGGACAACCGGAGGCTTCACATCGAAAGCTCCTTCACTGATATTTACAGGAATTTCCTCCTCTTTAATCTCCAGGGTACTCCTCATATTTGTCTCTTCTTCTTGATCAAACTTTGATAGAAATGATGATGTCACTTTGTCACTGTCTTCACTGATATTTACAGGAACTTTCTCCTCCTTAATCTCCGGGTGACTCCTCACATTGGTCTCTGTAGAGGGATCTGAATGGATTTCCAGCTGCTGAATCGACTTTTTATCTCTCTCATATTCTCTGTCTTCATTAAGTACTTGAGGATATAGAGCTCCATCTTGGGGTCCTTCCCTGATATTCCCAGGACTCTCCTCCTCCTTCACCTGCTGCTGATCTCTTATATTCAGCTCTTCTTGTTCTACCTTGGAGACAACTGGAGGCTTCACATCTAAAGGTCCTTCACATGGATCAGAAGGAATTATACCTTGTTGGATATCACCGTCGTCTTCGCTCTCATATTCCTTTTCCTCTTTAACAGTCACAATGTGCAGATTGTAATCATGGCGTCCTTCACTGATATTTACAGGAATTTCCTCCTCTTTAATCTCCCGGGGACTCCTCATATTTGTCTCTTCTTCTTGATCAAACTCTGAGAGAACGGATGGTGTCACTTTGTCACTGCTAACAGCTCCAACAGACGGAGATCAGCTCCGCCTCGCCATTTTGAAATAGAACAGGAAGTCTGTACGATTCCATTTGAAATAACACCAGCAAGTAAAGTGTTCCATCAAAGAATATGGATTCATTTTTTAATATCCCTGGAATGTGTATTATAGCAGATGTGATGATCATTACTACTGTATATGGTCCCATGAAGAACCAGTGCACATCCTGACCAAGATGACAGTCCAGTCCAGACAAAAGGGTCCTATTAAATTCACCGATTTGTAGTTCCAGAAGCCTGTAAAGGAGGCAGCAAAAGTTACGGCTATTAAAATGGCCTCTTATAGCTACCCGCAAAAGATCTGCGGGTTACAGGCTGAAAATCCCTACGGGCTGTCAAAATCTGAACACCGACCCAGCTAAGCCTTTGATCTTTTAAGCCTGTAAATGTTGCAATCACAAATCGCTATTAAATTGATACAAGTCCTCAAGACCCCAATTGTTTTCACACCCGCTAATGGCAAGTGTAGCCAAAAATCAGTGGTGGCTGGTGAACTTTTAAGTTTGAGGGGCGCCATGGTGAAACGTAGCCCTTCCCCCTTTTCAAACCACACCCATTTTTATAACCCCTCCCCCTGACATCATAATGACCTTTATAAGCCCCACCCAATGACCTTATACTTTTAAAGCCCATTGAAATACATGATCAGCAATGCAGCAATGTCAAGAAGTAAAGTAACAATGTGTTAAATTCATTGGTATACAATATAGATTGAAAAAAACTCATGTGACAAGACTACAGCAACATCATAATTGCACCTATACGCATTAACAGAAAAATTAAAGCAGTGACACTTACCATTAGTCGGCTCTTCTTCTCAGGGTATTCACGTTCAGTAAGTTGACCAACGAGTACAAACAAATCTGCTGCCACATAGGGTTTGCACCTGGGGTTGAAAGAAAACAAGCAAATCAATCAGACCATTCAAGAACAAAACCATACCTTAAAAACCTTAAAAGACGAAGTGGAACCATATAGGCCCCAAACATACCTTAGAAGACCAAGTGTGACCATATAGGCCCCAAACATACCTTAAAAGACCAATCAGGACTGTATAGGCCCAAACCAGTGGATCTTGGGATTCAAGAAAACAACATTTCACTTCTGTTTAGACAACACAATACTCAATGTCAAACAAACACGTTGAATTAGCATATGGATAACCATATGAGCAGTAACGCCACGCCAAGGCTTCAACAATTGTTACTGACCATTCACACACCTTTCATAGCTCCTTCCATATGCACACCCACACACCATTCATACTTTACTTACCACTAGTTATTTTTGGTAGTTCGGTGGTGCCATTTCTGAGAACTTTACTTACCCTTGAAGGTGCCTCCAATTCCTTCAAACCAATGCATTCAACCGCTCCAGGGCCATGGTGCTTCTTAAATACCTTTTTATCCTCTTCAATGTGGAGAAGCATCTTTCTGATTCTGCAGTAGTCTTTGGTGTTGTAAGCAGGATTCCTTATAGCTTCACTGTCTCTGTGAAATCATTATGCAGATTAAATTGATGGTAAAGTTGGTGCAGAGCAACAGCACTCGTACAGACATGAAATTCTGGCTTCCCGTACAGAAGTGACAGCTACCCTTGGAAGTGCCTCCAATTCCTTCAAACCAATGCATTCAACCGCTCCAGGGCCATGGTGCTTCTTAAATACCTTTTTATCCTCTTCAATGTGGAGAAGCATCTTTCTGCAGTAATCTTCGGTGTTGTAAGCCGGATTCCTTATAGCTTCACTGTCTCTGTGAAATCATTATGCAGATTAAATTGATGGTAAAGTTGGTGCAGAGCAACTGCACTCGTACAAACATGAAATTCTGGCTTCCCGTACAGAAGTGATTGCTATCCTTGGAAGTGCCACCAATTCCTTCAAACCACGTAAAGGCTTCAACAATTGTTACTGACCATGCACACACCTTTCATAGCTCCTTCCAAATGCACACCCACACACTTTTCATACTTTACTTACCACTAGTTATGTTTGGTAGTGAGGTGGTGCTGCTTAACGCAGTTTATCTTTGCACACCCTGGGGGTATGCATTCTTCTTTGCTTCAATCACTTGAATTTAAATTTGCACGGTGATCTTTCAAAGAACAAAACTTCTCAATGGTTTTTTCATTGAAGTCTGGGATCTCGGAAATCAGTTGCTTTTCCATTGAGAGCATCGCCAATGCATTCAACCGCTCCAGGGACATGGTGCTTCTTAAAAAGGTTTTGATACTCTTCAATGTGGAGAAGCATCTTTCTGATTCTGCAGTGGTCATCGGTGTTGTAATCAGGATTCTTAATAATTTCACTGTCTCTGTGAAATCATTCTGCAGATTAAATTGATGTAAAAGTTTGTGCAGAGCAACAGCACGTGTACAAGCATGAAAATCTGTCTTCCCATACAGAAGTGACAGCTCAGGGCGTAATTGTTCCTTCTTCAGTATTGGATATGCTTGCACGGTGTCTTCCAGAGCTTGGGTTGGAAAGCAAGTGTCATGGGTTTTATACAAGTCACTTTGAACAAGTTTGGCACTGACTAGGTGATTTGAAAATGAAAAACGTTCTTTTGCATGAACCACCACTATGTCACATACCTCTCTTGAAAGTTGTCTCAAGGTTGAGATCTCTGCACTCCGTCTGTGGACTGTTACATCGCTCGGCAAACTTGCTTCTATCTCGTCAACAGAATTACGGATTTTCTGGATGCTGGCGACAAAGTCTTCTGTGACTTTGTGGATATAAACAGTATCCGTGTCTCGCGTCTGAAGCTGACTATAGAGGATGTCATTATGTGGCATTATTAAATGAAATAATTTAAGTAAGTAAAGGAACTCCCTGTCTTCCAGCAATCCAACGAAACCTGCGGCTTCACGTATAGAGGTTTGATCAAAGTTTAGACATGCTTCAATTGTCTGGAAACACTCAAGTAGCGCATCTCTGTTCTCGTAGATGACGTTCAAGGTCCCAACGTTAAAGGTCCATCGAGTCGGTGCACCTCTTGGAAGTCTTCTACCAACTACCTTATCCAGAACTGCAGTCCTTTTTATAGAGTGTGAAAAAAAAGATGGTATGCCACCTATGTTGGAAAAAAAACTCGAACTCTTCCAATCCTTGAAACTGCTTGCTCCATTATTAGGTTCAGTTGGTGAGCATAGCAATGGACGTAGTGTGCGTTCGGGTACACGTCTTTTATTTTTCTTTGAACTCCTCCTTGATCTCCACGCATCACACTGGCACCATTGTAGCTTTGAGCTATGAGTTTCATCTTGTCTTCTGGCTCTGGGAGAACAGTATTCAGACTTTCCAACACAACAGCGGCAATCGAGTCTGCATCCGTTGCTTTCAGATCCGTGAAGCCATCAAATCTTTCCACCACTTGATGCTTCTTGTCAATGTAGCGATAGACTACAACGCACTGTGTCCTAGCGGAAATATTGGTTGTTTCATCCGCTTGGATTGCCACAAACTGGGCTTCCTTAAGCTGCTGGTGAATCACTTCCCTAATAACTTCCAGCATGCAGTCCAGTAGCTCCTTCTGCACGGTTTTGGACGTGCCCTTAAACACAGTTGCAGTCTTCAAATGCTGTTCCATTGCACTATCGATACTGCCAACCAAATCCACCAGGCCTCGAAACACTCCTGGATTTAGCGATGTTTCACTTTCCTCGTGTCCTCTTAATGCCAGTTCAAAAGCGCCACAAAAGCGAACACAATCAATTAACTTCGAAAGGATGTACCGGTTCTTAGCCACTTCATTGTGTTTTTGAATACTGACTTGGTATCCTTGGTCCAGTTGAACTGCAATGTTCGCCTGTCCAAGCATCTCAAACTTGATTCTGTTATCCAAGTGAGATTTAGAAGTTTTGTGTTTCGCCATTTTATCTGCTAGATGTTTGATTTCAGTCACTCCAGTTTTGGTCCAAGCAGCGTCACCACCAAATAGGATGCATGGAAAACAATATAAGGACTTCCTAGAAACGCTTCCACAAAGCCAGTTGTTCTTCTTGTACCATTCTATATTGAAAGTACGGATATATTGCTTCCCTCTATTTCTTGCGATTTGCTGCAGATTTATCTCTGGTTGGTCAGGTCCTAACCGTTTTACTTCCACCTTCTCCTCATAGGTTAGGGTGCCGAAAGGCTTCACAAGTAGAGAGTCAATAGTATTCATTTCTGATACCAATAGAAGAAATAGATCACGGTATATTAATTTATATTATGTCACAAAATTACTTTAAAATAACAGTGTGTTGAATTCATTGGTATACATTACAGATTGCAAACCCTCATGTGACAAGACTACATCAACATCAAATTTGCACCTATACGCATGGACAAAAAATTAAAAGCAATGATACTCACCAACAGTTGACTCTCCTTTTCGGGGTATTCACGTTCATTAAGTCAACCAACGAGTCCAAACAAATCTGCTTCCACAGAGAGTTTGCACCTGGGGGTGATAGAAAACAACAACAAAAAAAATTAGAATGTTCAAGACCCAAACCGTAACTTTTAAAACCTTAAAAGACCAAGTGTGACCATATAGGCCTTAACCGCACCTTAAAAACCTTAAATAACCAAGTGTGACCAAATAGGCCCCAACCGCACCTTAAAAACATTAAATAACCAATTTTGACCATATAGGCCCCAACCGCACCTTAAAAACCTTAAATAACCAAGTGTGACCAAATAGGCCCCAACCGCACCTTAAAAACCTTAAAAGACCAAGTGTGACCATATAGGCCCCAACCGCACCTTAAAAACCTTAAAAGACCAAGTGTGACCATATAGGCCCCAACCGCACCTTAAAAACCTTAAAAGACCAAGTGTGACCATATAGGCCCCAACTGCACCTTAAAAACCTTAAATAACCTAGTGTGACCAAATAGGCCCCAACCGCACCTTAAAAACATTAAATAACCAATTTTGACCATATAGGCCCCAACCGCACCTTAAAAACCTTAATAGACCAAGTGTGACCATATAGGCCCCAACCCCACCTTAAAATCCTTAAATAACCAAGTGTGACCAAATAGGCCCCAACCGCACCTTAAAAACATTACATAACCAATTTTGACCATATGGGCCCCAACCGCACCTTAAAAACCTTAAATAACCAAGTGTGACCAAATAGGCCCCAACCGCACCTTAAAAACCTTAAAAGACCAAGTGTGACCATATAGGCCCCAACCGCACCTTAAAAACCTTAAATGACCAAGTGTGACCATATAGGCCCCAACCGCACCTTAAAAACCTTAAAAGACCAAGTGTGACCATATAGGCCCCAACCGCACCTTAAAAAACTTAAAAGACCAAGTGTGACCATATAGGCCCCAACCGCACCTTAAAAACCTTAAAAGACCAAGTGTGACCATATAGGCCCCAACCGCACCTTAAAAACCTTAAAAGACCAAGTGTGACCATATAGGCCCCAACCGCACCTTAAAAACCTTAAATAACCAAGTGTGACCAAATAGGCCCCAACCTCACTTTAAAAACCTTAAAATACCAGGTGTGACCATATAGGCCCCAACCGCACCTTAAAAACCTTAAAAGACCAAGTGTGACCATATAGGCCCCAACCGCACCTTAAAAACCTTGGCACGAGGCCACATGGGTAATTGTGTGGCAGGCAGGCAGGCATAGTGGGGTACTAGGGTAGCCCTAAGTTTATTAGGGGGACTAGGGGTTTGGCCAGGGCAGTTAGGACTTACTGTTGTAGGTTGGGTAAGTCTGAGTAGTTTCAGCCAGGGAGGTCTCAGTCTGAGCGGGAGCAGGAAACGAAAAGAGGGCTGGGCCTGGCTTATGGTGGTTTTATTAACAGGGAGCTGTCAATCAAAATTTAACCCGAGGCTCTATTAGCTGGTGGCCGCCCTGGGCTAACGGTCTGGGTGGGCTTAGGTGGTTCTCCTGACAACTGTACAGCCTTCCATCATTGATTGGTCAATGATGAAAGACTGTCAGTCATTGAAATGGATACATTATCACTGCCCATGCATAGCTTTTCCCTGGTTGGTGGACGGAATCCATTAACGGTCATGACTCATTCATAGAGTCTAAAGGTTAGTGTAAGTGCAGTAGTGTAATCTAAACACACAGTGTGGCGCGTGCAGGGGAAAGCTACAACAATAGAATAGATAGTGTAGCATTGCACACAGCTGTGACCTGCAATAAAAATATTTGGGGGGGCGCTTGCCCCGACGCCCCTATGGACGACCCACCACTGCCAAAAATCCTACGGGTACTAGAGAAGACCCGCAAGGAGGTTAAACTCATGTCCGTAGCACTGTAAAAGCAAATACAAACACACTACTGTTTTTTAAATTACAGGGAAAGCGATGAAAGGTATTAAAATTAATAGCACACATTCTCAAGCTTGCAAACTGCAATAAAAAATCATTTGTTTTATGTTTCATTTCTGTGTTATATTGATCCTGGCAATCAATGTGTTAATACAAATAATAGAACTCGCATGGACTAGAATATTATATTTATTGATTTTTTCATATTGCAGTATTTCTGGGGCCTGATCGCAACTCTGACTTCAAAACCGTAAGTGATTGAAATGTAACCTCCATGTTTTTTACAATTGCCTCCATTTAAACCTGTAACTATGGGTTTGAATAATTTATTATGTCCACGTCCGAAAATGCTACGTGCCGAAGCTTGGTTTATGGATTTGGATTCTGACCATGTCGTTGCAGCCTTTTCTAATTTAATCGCTCCTGCCAATTACAAGGCTGTACAAAGGCCACTGCGGGCTTCGAATTTAATAGGGCCCAAAGTCTAGTACAAGGAGCATGTTATCACACCTGAAGGCATGCAGATAATGTCCAAGCCTTTGGCAAAGTGGCTGATGCTGTGAACAAAAATGGGCTGCAAAAATAATTTTGCTTGGTCAGATATTGTATTCAGAATATACCTAGGGAGGGACAGATAACTAAACATGTGGGGCTCTTTAAGGATATTCATTGGGACCAAAAGCAGTGTAATACATGAAGCAGTCTCAAATTATGCCTCTAGTATTACAATTTTGCCCAACAAAAGCTGATGGTGATTCAGAAACATGCAGCAGAATTAGGCCATGATAACTTCCCAAACGCCTATGCATGAAGATCAATCATAGCCATAGAGCAAAACTGTGGTCAGAATGAGCTATTGGACAGTTTATGCTACAAAGCAATTTCGCCAATAGATTTGTGGAACCAGCGTTTGTACAATCAGACCATAAAAAATTGGATGCAATACCCACTACACCGTTCAATGTTGTGCATATCCTAGGGTGATAAAATCTGCTAATTTCTAACATGCTTTCCTATTTCAAAAACTTTGGAAATATGGATGAAAAAATACCAGTGCATTTAACAAGGCTAATGTAAAGCTCATTAGTTTACATTGATGCACCATGCTGAGAAAGCAGCAATAAGGAAGCAGCTCAATAGAGAAAATTAAGCCACACAGTAAAGCAGAATTGCATAGTAAAGTGAAATATTTAAATACTAATACTCCATATATTTTGACCATTATCAAGATTAGTTATAAAACAGTTCATACAGACAAACAGCCTTATTAAATTGCAATTTGGCCAATTGAATAGGGCTCTATATAAGCACATAGCATATTATTTACAAAAGTTTTTAGTTATATTTTTGGATAGAAGTTCACTCACTAAAAACTTCTGTAAAAAATATGGTATGTGCTTATATAGAGCCCTTTTCAATTGGTCAAATCACAATTTAATAAGGCTGAAAATAGACTACAGTGGTGGTAGAAAACAAAATGGTATAACTTACTGTGGTACTAAGTAGAAGGAACATTTTCTAATCCATGAGAACAGGGCCAGTCTATCCCCCAAATGGTGTATTATACCTTGAAAAGAAAATGTTTTGTCCTTTTCTCAATGAATTAAAGGTAAAAGAAAATTAAATCTAAAGCAATATAGAAAGCAATGTTTGATCCCCCCTAAGCCTGACTAGTAAATTGAAAGAAAAGTATGAGGAAATGACATTTTCTTTCAAAGTGGTTGGGTGTTGCTATGGAGTTGAGACAAGCTGTCTGCCTGCTCTTAATGGATGCTGACTTGTAAAGATTTATGGCTGAACAAAGGCTAAAAGTTAGCATTACAAAGTACCACTAAGGAGTATGTTTTTTTATTAAAGTTTAAATGTAAATTCAAAAAAATGTAACTAAACTACCTAGCAGATGAATTCAACAAAACGGTTTCAATGGAATTAATATGATTCTGCCCTAATTATTCTATTTTGTTTATTATTACAGATTAAATAATAATGCAGTCTTGTTGAAAACTTACTTGAAAATTGCATTTTTAACCTCATATCAGAGATCTTATGTATGTATGTATGTATATATATATATATATATATATATATATATATATATATATATATGTCATGCCCGCCTGTTTTGGGGGACTACACTCACCCCAATTCTCTCTCTCTATGGGTTGCAACTTTTTGTTCAGATCTTGACACCAGCAGACACTTCAGATGACAGCATCATTTCTGAATAGACAGGCACCATCAGACCCATTTTCTTAGGATCTCAGAATCACACACCATGTACCTTTGATTAGTACAAGCAGACTCTGACACCACCTTTGTTTAGTGTATCCAAAATCAGAATTACACTTCTTTATTGTTATAGAGATATATAAAAAAACTGAAAGATGATACAAAACACCAAAGACTTCCCCCCAGTTCTAGCACATCCTCCTAGGCAAATAGCTTGCTATCCCCCCTCACCCACATGGCTTTCTTGTTCTCATTACACATTTTTTCTCCTCTTACAGAGCCATAACTATCTCCCCCTTTATGACTAAAGCCAGAGCCTTCATACCTGGCCGATCTCAGTTCCATATAAATGTTTTAGAATTATTTAACCCTTTGAATATCCCAGATATGACTGTTAAGCAAGTTGTTAGTACCTTCTGACCACACATATAATAACTGATGAACCCCAAACAGTCCAGTGGGCCCTTCTGTTCATAACAGCTAGTTTCCCCCATCCTAGTGTGGCCTAGGAATTCGTCCTGCCGGACACATTTCTAGCCACACTGATTTCACTTGTGCGAGTGATAGAGTTGTAATTTCCTCACAGTCCACATTTCTTCCAATTCCAATGGGCACATAATTTTGGGCATGGCTAGCCCCCCTCCCAAAAGCCAGGGCCAGTACCCTCGTCTTCCCAATGTCTGAGGGGAAACATTTTTCTTGGGAGTTCCATAAACTAATAACTCCAGGGAGGAACATACCGGTCTGATCCTGAACCCAGCATCCATGATGGTGGTCTGGACTGGAGGCTCCACTTTCCCCTGCACTGCAGTCTGGGCACAGTACCCCTGCTCACCTGGAGCAATGGTCTGGGCATGGGACTCCATTTCTTCATCTTCTTGGACCACAGTCGGTGCGCTGTATTCCATCTCGCATGGAACCACAGTCAGGGCACTGTGCTCCAGCTCTCCATGCTTTGGGACACAATAAGGAATGTGGTCCCTCTTTAACTGATTTGCTGCATCTCTGGGATCATAACCACCCCTGCCCTCTGGTCTGTGGCTAGCTCTCTGACATTTTTTTATCAGCTGAAGCTCCCTCTAAGGTCCACAGTCCATTACAGCCTTTCCCAAGGGCCAGTGAACATAGATGCTTCCATCAAGACTGTTTGCTTAGCCTGGGTTCTGCCAACGGTCCTCTGTGCCAGGGTAATCAATACAGTCCAAGGGTGACATTGCCATCCCACCCCTCAAAAACTAGGGCCGGTGCACTCTTCTGCCCCACTGCTTGGGTAAAACATTCCCCTGGGGTGCCCAGAAAAATAGTAATTCCAAGGGGGAATGTACTGGACGGATCTGGAAGCCGGCACCCAATGTTGTGGCCTTGTCTAAAGACTCCACTCCTTTAGGTTGTGTTTGGATCAGCATGTCACATCCTACTCTCTCTGGAACCACCGCCTGGGCACAGAACTCACCTCCTTCTGAGTCCATGGCCACAGTGTTCCTTGGCAGGACCTCACAGCTCTCATCCAGACTTCCCCTTGGGCCATCAGTTTGACAGACATTCTCTGTCTTCTCAACTGTCTTGTGCTTAGCAATTGTGCCCCAGCCAAGGTTATTCTCTTTGTTCGCCCCCTGTATCCATGGCTGGTTCCTGGACTGTAGTTATCCCAGGAACTCCATGCTAGGTTCACAATCCATCTCTGGTTCCTTCCAGAACTCTCCCAGGCCCTCCATCTGGCCTGCTATTCCTGCCTGAGACTCAGACTCCACTGCGTTTGAGATGTACCCATAATTTATGGTACCATCCTCATCTGTCCCAGTTGTAGCAAAACTTAACTGGCCTGGCCCATTTCTACCTCTATATTGGTAAAGTCCTGGTCAGAGTCCATAATATCCTCTCTCCAGACCTCTGGTAACCAGTCCTCTTGCTCACTGTCCGCCAGACAGGGTTCCTCCCCACTGGATGGCCAAAACCCCTACATGGATGCCTCATCCAGCAATTCAACATACTCAGCGTCCAGCTGCAGCTCTTGCTGAATCAGGGGTTCCAACAAATTAGCCTCCGGGTACCATGGTTCTAGTCCCATACCTTGACAGCTTTTAAGAAATAAGTTGTTCTGCCTCCTTACAGTCCCCATGCCACATTCAGGATCACCATACACAATCTCCCCGAGCCATCTATTAGCTCCAATCGAACAAAGAGATCCTCTCCAAGGGCACCAGCAGGCTCTATCCTGGCATGATACTGTTTCTCCAAGGCAATCTCTTTCCATACAAGTTCCTCCAGCCAGCCTGACAGCTCATGGCCCTGCCACAATTCCAGGAACGCCATCCATTGCTTTAGAAGGGTCATTCCTCCGCAGTCCTTTGCCTCTGTCACCTGGCTCTCTTTCTCTCTGTCTTTGTAAGTAGCCATCCTGGCTGCTGGTAAAAATGCTTGACATCTCCCACCGATGCCACCAGCTGTTACGCCTGCCAGCTTTGGGGGACTACGCTCACCCCAATTCTCTCTCTCTCTCTACGGGTCGCAACTTTTTGTTCAGATCTCAACACCAGCAGACACTTCAGATGACAGCATCATTTCTGAATAGACATCAGACCCAACTAGCTCCCCCCTTCATGACTAAAGTCAGAGCCTTCACACGTGGCCGATCGCAGGGCCATATAAATTCTTTCAAATTATTTAACCCTATAAGTTGTTAGTACCTTATGACCACACATATAATAACTGATGAACACCAAACAGTCCAGTGGGCCCTTCTGTTCATAACAATATATATATATATATATATATATATATATATATATATATATATATCACATATATCACATATATAGTTGTGAGCAAGCGGGCCGTTGCTAACGCTGTCGGCTAAATTTATGGACATGTGAAACAAAAATACGAGACACGCTATGACCCATTCTGACCTCGCAAAAAACGCCCGAAACCCGCACACATGAAAACACGATACACAATAAATACACACAACAAATACATAAAAAGCTTACCTACAGCAAGGGGACCTCGAAAACTGAAGTTACACCTCAATTTAACTCAAAGTAAGAGTTTAGACACCCGAAAATCCCCTAAGCGAGAGAAAAAATGGCCGCCGAAAAAAACGAAAACGAGGATACAGCACTCTAAAAACGCAAAACACCACCTACGGATTTTCCGAAAAAGACGTACGAGATCCAAAAACAAGGACGCAACCCGCGCGACCCGAAAAAAATAAGAAACACAATAAATACACACAACAAACACATAAAAAGCTTACCCACAGCAAGGGGGGGGGGGGGCACCCAGGACCTCTGCAAGTGAAGTTACACCTAGATTTAAGTCCAAATTTCGGAGTTTAAGCGAGAGAAAAAATAGCCGCCAAACAAAATGAGGCTAAAGGACCCTAAACACGCAAAACACCACCAAACAGTCGGACGACATCCGAAAACAAGGACGCAAAATCAGCCACAGCCGCATACCACACATTAGGCGCCATTTTAGAACACTAACTTATACAATCCGGAAGTACACAGCTACCCTAACGGATTTGCCTCGCGCACGCACACTATTACACTACACACTGCACACATTCATGACGCTTACACAGCAGCTCCACAGCACTGATGCTGCAGCAACATGAAAACAGATTGCCAGCTCTTCAACACAATGCTTCCTGCATATATTACTTCACAATAGGTAAAGTATATTAATTTCCTATTTTATTAATTATTCATTGCCATACCAAAGAAAAAACAAAGCTGCTCATAGCACACAAACAACCAAGAGCCTCGCAATGAGCGCCGAAGGCGATCAGGGCGAGGCTCGCAATGAGCGCCGAAAGATCTTAAAACCCCAACAAAATTTATTTTGCACACAAACAACATTACCTGCCTTACAATCTTATTGCCGTCATTTTTTGACGGGCAAGTCGCTTGTCGCCCTCCTCTGTATTTTTTCAGCTCTAAAATGTCCTTTTTATGAAGTGGTGCCCAAAATTGTACTCCAAATGAGGGTTGTTGTTTTAAGATCCTTCGGCGCTCATTGCGAGGCTCTTGGTTGTTTGTGTGCTATGAGCAGCGTTGTTTTTGTTTTTGGTATGGCAATGAAGAATTAATAAAATACAAAATTGATATACTTTACCTACTGTGTTTTTCATGTTTTCATGTGCGCGGGTTTTTGGTGTTTTTTGCTAGGTCGTAATGGGCCGTAACGCGTCTCGTATTTTTGTTTCGTAAGTCCGTATATTTTGCGGCGCTTCTTGCCAGCAACTGCGGCCCTCTTGCTCACAACTATATATGTGATATATATTTATATATATATATATATATATATATATATATATATATATGAAGAGTGAGGTAGCCGTGAATGTCCAGTAATCCAGATGAATAATCAGAGTATTGCAGTATATAGTGATACCTTTTTTATTGGACAAACATATTCATAGGTTTCATGACGAGCTTTCGAGAGCGTTCCTCTCTTTGTCGAGTCAGAGTCAATACTGATTATAGAATCACAAATACAGCAAAAAAATTCCAGGATTAACAAATAATGTTCTGATCAGCCAGCCGTGCAAGTGTGGGGGGGTGCAGACCAGAGTAAGTAAATTGGGGTCGTAAATAGTTTTACATCTAAGGAACCATAAGGCTGTAACCAAACTCAGGATGAAGGCAGAGAACAAAAAGTAAAAAAAAAATAAATAAAAAAATAAATAAATAAATAAATAAACACACATATATATTTCCAAGCATGGATGTTGGAGGTTATAAGAAATTTTGATAATGAGATAAGAATTCAATGTCGATATTAAGTCCTGACTTATTACTGTTGAAGAACATAATCATTTTAATTTCAAATGTCTTTCTTTCCTTAGTGTTTTTAAAAAAACCTTTGAGTATTTTGATTTTGAGATTTTTCATGGAGTGGTTATTCTGGGTGAAATGGTGTCCAACTGGAGTACAGTAAGTCTCCTCATTGTGCTTATTGATGGAATGTCTGTGTAGATTCATCCTCATATGTAATTTCTGGCTGGTTTCTCCAATGTAGCAGCCTCTCTCACATGCAGTACATTGTATCATGTAGACTACATATATATATATATATATATATATATATATATATATATATATATATATATATATATATATATATATACTATATATATATATATATATATAAACACACACACACATACATACATACACACATACACACATACACACATACATACAGAGTGAGGTACCGTGAATGTCCAGTAATCTAGATGAATAATCCTATCATTGCAGTATATAGTAATACCTTTTTTATTGGACAAACATATTCATAGTTTTCATAATGAGCTTTCGAGAGATGATCCTCTCTTTATCAAGACAAGTAAAAAAAGTGGACAGAATAAAAGAGGAAAAACAAAAATAAAATAAAAATGAATTGGGCAGAGATTGGTGAGAAACAGACCAACATATTAAATAATGTCCTGATAGGTCAGTATGTGTGTATGTAGACCAGGTTTTAGAAAAGATCACACCAGAATCATAATTGAGAGCAATACATTTCACCACAGTTTGTGGATTAGAAAAACAGAAATTGAATGGGAGAGGTGTGTGGAATGTGTGATATCTAGATGTGGGATAGAAAACCTAAATCAATATTAAGCCCAGTATTCTTCGTATTAAAAAATGTAATAATTTTTAATACAAAAGTTTTCCGCTGTTGGATACAGTAGTTCTGAAATTACCTCTGAGTATTTTTATTTTGAGGTTATTCTGGATAGAGTGATTCTCCTTGGTGAAATGGCGCCCAACTGGGGTACAGTAACTTTCCTCATTGTGCTTTTTGATGGAGCTTCTGTGGAGGTTCATTCTCATGTGCAGCTCATACCCACCCATCCTACAACTCAGGGAGACCAATTGTGATAGGTATGGAAACACTGACTGATCAGTTATCTGGTCTTGTATTTATGGCTGACCTTGAGCAGAGATTCTTGTACACATATTTCCACAAACCTTACAAATACTACTGTTATATAGATGACCTGTTCATCATATGGATAGAGTGAGAATAAACCTCAGAGACTTCCACACTGCCTTTAATACCTTCCACCCATCTATTAATTTTAAAATGGATTACTCTGCAGAACAGGTGAACTTTCTGGACACTACTATATTCCTCATCAATGGTAAACTTAACTCATCTGTATAATTTTGCATCACTCTAAAGCTTGTCAGGAAAACTGTGAATATGTTTGTCCAATAAAAAAGGTGTGACTAGATAGATAGATACACACATACATACACACATATATATTTAGATGCATCAAATTATCAGTAAGGATCTACATATGGTATTCCCAGTAGTAACATATGGATGTGAGAGGTGGACCATAATGAAGTCTGAGCGCCGTAGAATTTACGTCTTTGAATTGTGTTGTTGGAGAAAACTGCTTAGAGCCGTTGGAATGCAAGAAGATCCAATCAATCAATACTACAGGAAATCAAGACAAACTGTTCTTTGGAAATTAACATTATGAGGTTGAAGCTTAAATATTTTGACCATATCATGAGAAGACAGGATTCCCTAGAAAAGACTCAGATGCTGGGAAAGATTGTAGGCACACAAAGAAGGGAAAGGCATGTGGACTACCTATCTTAAATCAATGACCCTCCCATGTGTGCAATTGATATGTTTTGAGCTTTGCTTGTTTTGCATTTACTTGATATAGTTAACATGAAAAGAAGAAGAATACACTTGCTATGAAGAGAGACATAGCTTGACAGCAGCATTCACAAATCACAAATATGCTTTGCAATTCCTTCCACAAAGGTCTAAGTACCTAAGTGGAGCATTAACGGGACATGGAAGGTTTCTTTACTTCACTGGGAATATTATGTATCTATTTATCTATTTACTTTTATGTACTTTATTTTATTAAGAAACACTTAAAAGCTTGTTTTTTCCTGCCTAAAATTATACAGTTTTTACCGGTTTCGGTCAGCCCTCTGTAGCACATGCAACTCATGAATACACAGACTGTGAAGTGCAGTGTCACATAAGGCTGTCAGTGATTCTCTCAAGTAGCATGTTGCAGAATGTT
The DNA here is from genome assembly GCA_027410445.1 of Discoglossus pictus. Classification (NCBI taxonomy): domain Eukaryota; kingdom Metazoa; phylum Chordata; class Amphibia; order Anura; family Alytidae; genus Discoglossus; species Discoglossus pictus. The sequence goes on from CM050167.1 coordinate 376,583,501, forward strand.
GTCACTGATTGGTTGCTGTAAGACATTTGCAGCCACTGTCCTTAGAAGTACTCTATCTTTATGAGCTGCAGAGGTAAAACTGTTTTGTAAGATTTTAGGCAGAAATATTTCTGGTCAAATTCAGAAAAATTTAATTTCCCTTTAAATACATTTGTAGCTTTATTTTCAATGCAGAAACATGGCACCACTGGGAAGCATCCTTAGGCATATGTCTTCTTTGCCTAATGGGAAACATAGCTGGCTGAAAGCACAGAAGGGAGAGGAGTGATATAATAGAAAGGTTCAAATATATCAAATTATTTAAAATAGTTCAGGAGGGAAGTAAAGAACAAAAGATTTAAGTGCACACAAGAAGAGTAATCTAACTCAAAGAAATGTTTTTCACAAAATTAAACTGCCTGTATTTGGATATATTGCTTCAATATGGCTGGCCTAAACATCGAGCCAGCTGCTTTATTCCAATACAATGCTATATCCCATTTTAAGACGCCATTTCGTTTCACCTTTGGTTTGACCTAATAAATTGATCATTAAAATGGTACTTATGTAGTAGCAGAAAAGAGCGTCCTAGTGAATCACAGAAATTAAATGAATTGCAGATTTTTACTGAAAATTACTTCAAATTTGCTTGTAAATTATATTAATAATATTGCATGGATTGGAGACAGCAAAAGGTCAAAGTCATTGCAAAATTTCTACATCATGGTGGTTGAGCTGTCAACTAACATCATGTCCACAGTGACTTTAGAATAGTTTTGCTTTAAAAATATATGTCTGATAAGGGCAAAGATCCCAGAAAGAGTTCAAACACACTACAAGCAGGCAAACACAAGACTTGACTTTTCAAGATGCCGTTTAACCTTGTTGTTGTTTAGTCATTCAGTTGTGTCTGACTCTCCACAACCCTATGGACTGGACCATGCGCCTTATTAAATTAGCTGATTTGGAGTTCCAGAAGCCCGTAAAGGAGCCTGCGAAAGTTACGGCTAATAAATTGGCCTCTTTTAGTTACCCGCAAACGATCTGCTGGTTACAGGCTAAAAATCCCTACAGGCTGTCAAAATATAGCCATAAATCCTACGGGTACTAGCGATCTTTCAAGCCTGTAAATGTTGCCATAGCAAATCGCTATTAAATAAAGTCCTCAAGCCCCCAATTGTTTTCACACCCTTAAATGGCAAATGTAGCCAAAAATCCTACCGGTACTATAGAGGACCTGCAAGGTTGTTAAACTCCTGTCCGTAGCACTGTAAAAGCAAATATAAGCACACTCCTGTATTTTAATTTACAGGGAAAGCGATGAAAGGTATTAAAACTAATAGGACAACATTCTCAAGCTCGCAAATATGCAATACAAATCTGAATTTTTATAGGCGTTACAGAGCGATTTAATGGAATTTAATAGGGCCCCATGTCTTGAGTGGGTTGCCAATTCCTTTTCCATTGGACCATAATTTGATTTCCCTGCTATGACCTGCCCATTTTGGGTGACCCTACATGGTATAGCTCACAGCTTCATTGAAGTACACAAACTCCTTCACCATGACAAGGTAGTGATCCAGAAGGGGGTCGTTTAACCTACCAATCTTAATATAACAGTTTTATAACGAAATATAACATTAATATTAGTTATTTTCTTTTTTACTTAGCATTAAAACTGGACGCTCATTTTACTATTGTACATTTTTTGATAAAGTAAGCAATTCTTCAGATATATACCAATGTCTTTGAGCGGCTCCATTATGCAAATATGCAGCTCTAAGATGACAAAATAACACAGTGTACTTGTTAAAACTTGAATGCCAAGCATTCAGAGATATCTAAGAATTCAAATGAAATGGCACATTTTCAATATTTTTCACTGTGTGTAACAATCCCCTTTTCTTTCTAACATCACTTTCTTTCTGACACTGTGCTAGTCGAACTTTGTCTGTTGGAAGACCATGAACAGCAACATGTTATCCCTAACAGCCCAACTATACCAGATTTATTTTCAGGCAACCAAACTTCTAGATATGCCTGACTACTCTTTCTGCTGGGTAATAACATATTATTTTATTTTAGTTGCAAATGCAACAATTCATAAGGCTAGTAAATACATTCCTAGGAGGGATTTTACAGATTGTAATTATGCCTCCTTGTATTGCAATATAGGTAAAAATGTTCAGATATTTTTACATTTCTAAAAAGCTTTTGCCTTTTGTTATTATATCTCTTTACAATACTAGACTTCAATGTAACTGTAAATTAAATTATTTAGCCAGATAGGCATATTTTGGGCAACCGACCTAGGAAAATATTTCCATGAGAGGGGAGAGGATATGTGTCTTGATATCGAAATACATCTATGAGAATGGAAAAGTTGTTAAGGACTTAACTTTTGAGCCTCTGAAACAGAAACCATGTGCATTGGTGAGAAAGCAAGACAGTCAAAGAAGATACAGAAATAATTGGCCCAAACCCACACACTCAAAGCATTTGAAACAGATCAGGAAGTTCATAAGACAAGAATGATTTCTTACTTGTACAATTTGAACCTTTTCAAATTTGGCTTATGTTATAGAGGATTCAAACATGGGCTAGCCAGGGGACAAACTGGATCAGTAGTGCCTCAGAGGTAGAGAAAACTCTAGAACTTGTCTATGCCTCTAATGTTATTGAAATTAACTGATCATTAGTTCACATAGAAATATATCACTGTAAACTAAAAGATTTGTGTATATCTTCAATGAGGAAATCATGTATCTTGTAGGTGGGTAGCTGGAGTCAGAATTCTTATTATATTTATTACTAAAGTCCCAACAGCTTTATAGAGTGTTTTAATTTGGATGCCTAAACATATGTATGGCAAGGAAGAGCTTGGTTAACCTGACGGCGCTATATGTAGCCTTTTAACGTCATAGCCTTTAGTGAGTGTTATGGGAAATTGGTGAGCGCTAAGCAGGAATGTTAAAATCTGCTTCTTCAATGAGCTATATAAGGACCTAGTCCAAACCTACCCAGCAGAATCGTGAGGTCCTTGTGCACACCTGTTAGCTGGGGATAGTCCAGTACAAGGATAATCACTTCAGGGGCTCTGTCAGCCTGGCAATATACCATGCAGTAGTAGTTAGCAGTTGTAACTATACTCCAGAGCTGGATCAATAGCAATAATCCCAATGAAAGTTTAGGATTAATACATAGAATGAGACTCACACATAAGGTTATGCAAGTTCAAAACTGTAATACCTTTACTTGGATTCACATACAGGCTGACCAATCATAACAAGCCCCATCCTTGGGTACACAGAAGGGGGAAAGATCGTCAGTGATCGGCCCCTGGTCCACAGAGAGACCCTGTACAATCAGTGATGTCAGGCACTTAATCTACCCTTGTAGTGCATTAACCTAATTATTAGAGTGAATAACCCTGTATGCTGTCCGGATCTTCCTTTGGTACTTCAATGTAATTAGCTTGTGTTAGAGACACTCTGTCTATTTGCCTATGTGACTTGCTTAACTTCTTAAACCTATTTCCCCTGCCCTACTGCCCAGTAGTGTTCCCATGTTACATACCATGTGACATCATACAAAATATAGCATAAGCCTAACACACAATATTTTCATTATCCTTAACACATAGCCAGCCTAACACATAAACCACAGTGACAATCAGGGTAACCCATGCCATTTCAGGCCTAGGCCATAGTCCAGGAAGGCCCTGGGCATGACAGGGGACTTAAAGGGCCAAATGCGATTTGGCGCAAAAAATCCACGATTTTTAGTACTGAGGGCATATTAAAAGGGAAAAGAGCGCTATAGCAAGTCAACAATCAATGGGTTAGCCCTAAGCGGAGTTAACCTGTATATAGCAACAGAAAAGCTGTTTGTAAATATCCATAGAAAAGCTGCCCATTGAAACTGCCTTGTTCTACCATCATCATGAAGATAACGTGGAGATTTGGATGGACGAGAATTGAATGTCCTACTGCATTCTAGTTAGTTCACAGGAAGTATTATGGTTCTGGTCTTTATATTGATAGGTATCCTGTGGATCTATGTCTGGAGCTTTTGTAGTGAGAGATTCGTGGAGTATCTTCAGTGCTGCTGGAATTGCCTCGATGACACAATGATGATTTGAGTTGGTCTACAAGTTCTATGATACCCTGTTGATTCAATGCATCCATTTATACTCAGAACCAACATGTAGTCTTCCATAATATGTTAATTATAGGACCTTATGCTGAGCGAGGCAGTGGCACCCAAGTGACTCATTTAAATTGCATGGGGAAGGGATTTTAGGTATACATTTTCTTTCCTGAACTATTAAAAAGGCTACAATTTTCTTTCAATTAATATATATAGCAACATAAGAAGAAAGTAAGCTGCTTGGAGGAAAGTATTGATATTAATTTAAAATTTAAATGAAAAATAAAATAAGAGTAAAAATTGCCTGAGACAAAAAATAATATCAAGAGAACAGTGAGTAAGGAAGAACAAAGAGTAAAAACACAGCAATGACAGCAAAGAGAAAAGCAGAGCACATACCATCGAGGGAGCCAGAGTCGGGATGGATTCTCTGCTTTAAGAGTTTAAATAATGAGCTGAAATAAGACTTTTCAGAGATCTGCGACCTTATAAAAAAAGGGATTGTAGAATTATGAATAGGAAAGAATTATGAATAAGACAGGATATTCAGTAATTATATTCAATCTGTGCCCTTAGACAGGGTTCATGAATCTCAAATACTGTGTAATTGAATTATTTCCAGAAATGACACAAAACTTATAGGTCTTTCGGCTTTGCTTCATTTTAATAATTTCATTTCCTGACCTCATCACCATCTTTAGATATGAGTTTCTTGCTTTAATATATGTGATTTCTTACTTAGCAAAATGTATGGGAGTTACAAGCAAATAGAGTAGTCGGGAATAAGGGAACCTCAGGCAACTGTAAGAACACTTATTTGCTGGATATTCTTGAATAAATTATTGTACACAAAATATACCTAATTTCAAGAGGAAGTTCTTAAATAGCTTAAGGATCACCAAAGATGTCAACCTCTACACATGGTTTAGGGACCACTTGATTTAATTATAGTAACAAGCAGAGTTTTGTCATTATCTTGGCATTTGCGGTCACCTTTCTTGCAAAGGTTATCTTATCCTAGGCCTTTTGCCACCTTCTGTGTTATAAAGTTCTTGCATTGTTAGCTGCAAATATGGCTTATACTCGAGTCACCCTTGTCTCTCCACCCCCGTGTCTCTCCACCCCCGTGTCTCTCCACCCCCGTGTCTCTCCACCCCCGTGTCTCTCCACCCCCGTGTCTCTCCACCCCCGTGTCTCTCCACCCCCGTGTCTCTCCACCCCCGTGTCTCTCCACCCTCGTGTCTCTCCACCCCCGTGTCTCTCCACCCCCGTGTCTCTTTCCCTCCCGTGTCTCTTTCCCTCCCGTGTCTCTTTCCCTCCCGTGTCTCTTTCCCTCCCGTGTCTCTTTCCCTCCCGTGTCTCTCCACCCCCGTAGCTCTTTCCCTCCCCCTCCATTATCCTCCTCCTCATCCTCAACCCCCATCTTCATCCTCAATCAAGGATGAGGAGGTGGGTTGAGGAGGGGGGTTGAGTAGGGGGATTGAAGAGGTAGGTTGAGGAGAGAGGTTGAGGAGGTGGGGGTGAAGAGTGGGGATGAGGAGAGAGGATGAGAGGAGGGGAGTTGAGGAGGGAAGTTGAGGAGGGGAGTTGAGGAGAGGATGAGGAGGGGGGTGGAGGACAGGATGAGGAGGGGGGTTGAGGAGAGGATGAGGAGGGGGGTTGAGGAGAGAGGATGAGGATGCGGGTTGAGGAGAGAGGATGAGGATGCGGGTTGAGGAGAGAGGATGAGGATGAGGAGAGAGGATGAGGAAAGAGGATGAGGAAAGAGGATGAGGAAAGAGGATGAGGAAAGAGGATGAGGAAAGAGGATGAGGAAAGAGGATGGAGAAAGAGGATGGGGAAAGAGGATGAGGAGGGGGGTTGAGGAGGGTGATAAAGGAGGGGGAGGGAAAGAGACACAGGGAAGGGAGAGGGGAAAGGAGACACAGGGGAGGGAGAGGAGGGGGAAGAGACACAGGGGAGGGAGAGGGGAAAGGAGACACATTTCTCCACCCCCATGTCTCTCCACCCCCGTGTCTCTCCACCCCGTAGCTCTTTCCCTCATCCTCCCTTATCCTCCTCATCCTCAATCCCCCATCCTCATCCTCAATCAAGGATGAGGAGGAGGGTTGAGGAGGGGGGTTGAGGAGAGAGAATGAGGAGGGGGTTGAGGAGAGAGGAGGAGGAGGGGAGTTGAGGAGGGAGATTGAGGAGAGAGGTTGAGGAGGTGGGGTTGAGGAGGTGGGGTTGAGGAGGGGGGATGAGGAGGGGGGATGAGGATGAGGAGGGGGTTAAGGAGGGGGTATGAGGAGGGGGGTTGAGGAGAGAGGCTGAGGAGAGAGGCTGAGGAAAGAGGCTGAGGAAAGAGGACGAGGAAAGAGGACGAGGAAAGAGGATGAGGAGGGGGGTTGAGGAGGGAGGTTGAGGAGGGGGGTTAAGGAGGGGGAGGGAAAGAGACACAGGGAAGGGAGATGGGAAAGGAGACACAGGGGAGGGAGAGGAGGGGAAGAGACACAGGGAGGGAGAGGAGGGGAAGAGACACAGGGGAGGGAGAGGGGGGAAGAGACACAGGGGAGGCAGAGGAGGGGAATAGACACAGGGGAGGGAGAGGGGGACACAAGAAAGGGGCACAGAGGACACACAAGAGGGGGACACAGAGGGCACAAGAGGGACTCAGAGGGCACAAGAGGGATACAGGGGGTAGCACATGTCCCACCCTCGGCTTATACTCGAGTCACTTAGTTTTCCCAGTATTTTGTGGTAAAATAGATGCCTCGGCTTATACTCGGGTCGGGCTTATACTCTAGTATATATGGTACATTCATGGCAATGAGGAACCAAATAGTGAAGTCTTACTAGAATGTTAGGATTCATAAAGATTTCTGCCATATTGACCAAATCCTACATTTATTGCTTACCTAAAGTGCTTTCATCTACAGTGCCATGCAAAAGTATTCACCCCCTTGAATATATCTATACATAAAACTATATTTTAGAAATATAAAACCGAAAATTGGCATGTGGGTATGTATTCACCCCCTTTGTTATGAAGCCCATAGAAAGCTCTGGTGCAACTAATTACCTTCAGACGTCACATAATTATTGAAATTAAGTCCACTTGATCTGTCATTACATAAACACACCTTTTTGAAAAGCCCCAGAGGTTTCAACAGCTAATAAAGAGGCACCACTAACCAGACACTGCCATGAAGACCAAGGAGCTCTCCAAACAAGTAAGGGACAATGTTGTTGAGAAGTACAAGTCAGGGTTAGGTTATAAAAAAAATATCGAAATCCTTGATGATCCCCAGGAGCACCATCAAATACATCATAACCAAATGGAAAGAACATGGCAAAACAGCAAACCTGCCAAGAGACAGCCGCCCACCAAAGCTCACAGACCGGGCAAGGAGGGCATCAATCAGAGTGGCAGCACAGAGACCTAAGGTAACCATAGAGGAGCTGCAGAGTTCCACAGCAGAGACTGGAGTATCTGTACATAGGACGACAATAAGCCGTACGCTCCATAGAGTTGGGCTTTATGGAAGAGTGGCCAGAAGAAAGCCATTACTTTCAGCAAAAAACAAAATGGCACGTTTTGAGTTTGTGAAAAGTAATGTGGGAGACCCCCCCAAAATGTATGGAGGAAGGTGCTCTGGTCTGATGAGACTAAAATTTAACTTTTCGCCCTTCAAAGAACACGCTTTGTGTGGCGCAAACCCAACACATCACATCACCCAAAGAACACAGTGAAACATGGTGGTGGCAGCATCCTGCTGTGGGGATGTTTTTCAGCAGCCGGGACTGGGAAACTGGTCAGAGTTGAGGGAAAAATGGATGGTGCTAAATACAAGGATATTCTTGAGCAAAACCTGTACCACTCTGTGCGTGATTTGAGGCTGGGACGGAGGTTCACCTTCCAGCAGGACAATGACCCCACAGCTAAAGCAACACTTGAGAGGCTTAAGGGGAAACATGTAAATGTCATGGAATGGCCTAGTCAAAGCCCAGACCTCAATCCAATAGAAAATCTGTGGTCAGACTTAAAGATTGCTGTTCACAAGCGCAAACCCTCCAACTTGAAGGAGCTGGAGCAGTTTTGCAAAGAGGAATGGGCAAAACTCCCAGTGGTAAGATGTGGCAAGCTCATAGAGACTTATCCAAAGTGACTTGGAGCTGTGATTGCAGCAAAAGGTGGCTCTACAAAGTATTGACTTTAGGGCGTGAATAGTCATGCACATTGACTTTTTCTGTTATTTTGTCATATTTGTGGTTTGCTTCACAATAATAATTAAAAAAAAATCCTCTTTAAAGTTGTGGGCATGTTCTGTAAATTAAATGATGCAAATCCTCAAACAATCCATTTTAAATCCAGGTTGTGAGGCAACAAAACACGAAAAATGCCAAGGGGGTGAATACTTTTGCAAGGCACTATATCTATCTATCTATCTATCTATCCATTTATCCATCTATCAGACTTCTACCTACACTCTATAATTACATTTCTAAAAAATTACACTATGCAGAGCTCTGCTACGGGATAAAAGATACAAATAGATTACTTTGGACACTTGTTTTTCATTCAAGAGAATGTTTCCTGAAAAAGGTTAAAATACAATCTTTTAAAAGCTTTAGATAAAAATGTTCTTTTCCTTTTACTGAGACACAGGTTGATCATAATGGCTCCCACTAACCATATACATAGATATAGCAATATTGCTGCGTGTATCATATATATATATATATATATATATATATATAGTTAAATAATCAGAGTATTGCAGTGAATAGTGATACCTTTTTTTATTGGACAAACGTATCAATAATAGAGCAACGAGCTTTCGAGAGATAATGCCTCTCTTTATCAAGTCAAAAAGCAATACTGATACAAGTATAAAACTAAAAACAGCAAACAGAAAGAGATGGGGAAAAAATTGGAAAAACAAGAAAGACAAAATTCATTGGGCAGAGTTAAGTGAGAAACAGACCAGATTTGTGAACAGACCAGATCAGGTTGTAGATAAGAACACAGCAGAGTAAAATAAAGAGCAATACATTTCGGCATAGCATGTAGCTTACAAAAACCGCAATAGAAGGGAGGGAGGTAAGTGGAATGTTTTAGCTATAAGACATTAAGATAGTGGACCAGAAAGCCTAAGTCGAAGTTAATGCCCAAATACTCTGTATTAAAAAAATGAATCATTTTTAATTCAAAAGTTTTCCGCTGTTGGATAGTTCTGAAATTCCCTCTGAGTACTTTTATTTTGAGGTTCTGGATGGAGTGATTCTCCTGGGTGAAATGGAGTACAATAGCTGTCTTTATGGTGCTTTTTTGATGGAGCTTTGGTGGAGGTACATTCGCATGTGTAGTTTCTGGCTGGTTTCCCCAATGTAGCACCCCCTTTCACATACAGTACATTGTATAATGTACACTACATTGGATGATGTACATGAATATGACCCTCTGATGTTGTGGGTCTTGTTGTTGTGCGTGGCTGTGTCCTCTTTGCAGATGTGTTGGCATAGTTTGCAGCAACTTTTATTGCAGGGTTTGGTGCCATTTTCTCTGTTATGCTGCTCATTTGGCAATCTTCTGTTCACCAATGTTTGTCTTAAATTAGGTGGCTGCCTCATATTTTGCGTATTCCTTCTAGAATATACTCACATATTATAATTGTCGAACTAGGCGAGCCGTTAAGGCACTAAAAATCGCAGCACTTAGGGGATGAGCAATGAAACATTCGGGTCTTAGCCAGAAAGGAGCGCCAAAGGCGTTCCTGCAAGCCTCGCAAAGCGAGGCGAGCTGATCACACATTGAAACACGCAAGACTTAGCCTCCAAAAACTTAGGAAACGCAGGATTGCCTTAGGCTGCAAGTAGTTGATGAAAAAAAAAACGAGATAGGAAAAATACGAAGCTAACTGCCAAACCGCGCAAAGCAAGAAACACGAAAATAACCAAATACTTCACACACAGCACGGGGGAACAGCCAGGACGTCTGGGAGTGAGGTGGAATACGAATTTAAGTTGATTTTCCAGAGTTCCGGCACTTGAACATCGGCTGAACGAGAAAAAAAAATTGTGGCCAAACAAAATGAAAACGAAGCTACATGACCCTGGACCTCGCAAAACACCGCCAACCACTTTCTCTCAGGAAAGTACAAGGTACAAAATACACTTTTATAAAGGACGGCAAATGCTCGCGAACCCCGTAGCACATAGACAAACAATGCTATTTTACAATCCTAACTTGCAACTAACAACATTACGCATCTAAAGTAACGCTTTACACAAATAAACCAACGGTTTGCCCTCACTCACGCAGCCTATTTCTAATGCACAGTTGGGACATTCATGACACTATCTCCTCAGGCCAGCAACAGTCCCACTGGACATTATATGGTGCAGGACAATAAAAAGAGATTGTTACCTCTTCAGGCTATTGATTGTTACATACCGTATTTTTCGCCGTATAAGACGCACTTTTTCTTCCCCAAAACTGGGGGAGGAAAGTTGGTGCGTCTTATACGGCGAATATACCTTTTCAAACTGCCTCTGTCCTCCTGATCTCACCCCAGCGCTTCCTACCAGCATCGCGTCGGCCGGTGCGTCCTAGTGACGTCACACACGCAACGCTGCAGTACACGAGGAGTGCTGGTAGGATCAGGAGGGTCATGGAGGGTCAAGAGCTCCCAAATGCTGCAGTATATGGATATGTATGTGTATGTGTGTGTGTGTATGTATGTGTGTGTGTATGTGTATGTTTGTGTGTGTATGTGTATGTGTGTGTATATATGTATGTATGTGTATGTATATTTATGTGTGTATGTATATGTATGTATGTGTATCTATATATATATATATATATATATATATATATATATATATATATTTGTGTGTAATGTAGGTGTGTAAAGTGTATTTGTGTTTGATTCAGATTTTTTTTTTTCTTGTTTTCCTCCTCTAAAAACTAGGTGCGTCTTATCTGCCGGTGCGTCTTATAGGGCGAAAAATACGGGTATATAAATTAGAAAAAAGGTAAACTATTCTAATTTATTTTTTTATTAATTCATTAATTAGTATTTTTAAAAAAATAGAGAGAAGCCAAAGTACACACGATGAGAGGCTCGCAATCAGCTCCAAAGGTGCTGATTGGGAGCCATGCCATGAGCACCGAAGGCCCTCAGCGTGAGGCTCGCAATAAGCGCTGAAGGTCCTTACAGTATAAAAAGCTTAACATTGTGTGCCAAACAGCATTGCCATGGCTTCAAATTTGATTGCTCCGTCATTTAAAATAAAAAGAGATTGTTAGCTCTTCAGGCTATTGATTGCTGGATATATTAATTACAAATAGGTAAAGTATATTCATTTATTAATGAATTAATTCATTAATTATTATTTAAAAAAATATAGACATATGTATATGTCTTTGTGATGAGCGGCGAAGGTGCTCAGAGGAGCAAAAGTACACCAGAGGAGAGGCTCGCAATGAGCGCTGAAGGTCCTCAGAGTACAAAAAGCTTGACATTGTGTGGCAGACAGCATTGCCATGGCTTCAACTTTTATTGGTCCGTCATTTTTGACTGGTAAGTCGCTAATTATAATATATATATATATATATATATATATATATATATATATATAGATAAATATTAAGAGTTTTGCAGTATATAGTGATACCTTTTTTATTGGACACGGCAGGCGCTCCATGCCAGCACCTGAGGACCTCGCAAAGTGAGGGCCGCAGTTGCTGGCATGGAGCGCCTTCGGCGCTCCATGCCAGCAACTGCGACCCTCGCAAAATTCACGGCGCAAACCAAACTCCACGACAAACACATTACGACACTCGCAAACAACATACGACACACGTTAACACCACGACACACACATTACGACACTCGCAAACAACATACGACACACGCTCACACACACATTACGGCCTCGCAACACTCGGACGCTACTCGCGAACATTACAAAATTCAAAACACAATACATACACACAGCACATACATACAAAACTTACCTACAGCAAGAGGTAGCATCCAGGACCTCAAAAATGCAACTCACATCTTCATTTCACTCCAAATAAAAGAGCTTACACATGAAAATATTTGCTAACCGAGAGATACAATGGCCGCCGAACAAAACAAAAACGAGGCTACACACGAAAACACCATACGAGACACGTTACGACACATTACGACCTCGCAAACATCGGACGCAACACGCCGACATACAAACATTTAAAACACAATAAATACACACAACACACACATAAAAAGCTTACCTACAGCAAGAGGAACCATCCAGCACCTCCAAAAAACAAGTTACACCTTCATTTGAATACAAATAAAACACTTTACACACTAAGAAAATCGCTAAGCGAGATAAAAAATGGCCGACGGACAAAACGAAAACGAGGCTACAGCACTCTCCACACGTAAAACACCACAACACACTCGCAAAACACCACACGGAAATCGAAAACCACTAGGAGGCACCAACGGAAAATCCGCTAAGACGGACAACACAGAGAAACCGACATTTTACGCAAATGCGGAAGTACACCACTACGCTAACGGTTTAGCCTCGCGCACGCACAGTATTACACTGCACACATTCACCACGCTTATAGAGCAGCTCCACAACACTAATGCTGCACCAACATCAAACAAGGTTCACAGCTCTTCAACACAATGCTTTAAAATAGGTAAAGTATATTCATTTATTAATTGATTACATGTTTACTATTACACACAAAACAACATTAGCTCAGTTACAATAACATTGCCGTCATTTTTTGACGGGCAAGTCGCTAGTCATAAATAAATGACAAGCTTTCGAGAGTGTTGACCTCCCTTTATCAAGTCTGAAGTATCACTATATACTGCAAAACTCTTATTATTTATCTGGATACTGGACACTCATGGCTACCTTACTCCTCATATATATATATATATATATATATATATATATATATATATTAGTTACTGTATATTGAAAAAAATATATATTTTAATCCTTAAACTTTTTGAAGACTTTTTAGTATTCCAGAGGCCGATTCCATTTATTTAGGCCTTTGTGTGGTCATATTTCTGTGTACTGTTTATTTTTTAAATATAAGCCCAGTGCTCGAGTGGTACATTTGTTTTTTTTGATTGTGTGGCATATTTATATATATATATATATATATATATATATATATATATATACCGTTTATATATATATATATAAATATTTACAATTAAGATATAACATGTACAAGAACAACTGAACTATTTCCTTAATGGCCTTTTGCCTGTTTCCTCCTCCACACCCTTTGTCCACTAATAACAAACACTCCAATCACCCAATTCTCAGGATGTGATGTAACAAACACAAAATAGATTCCTGTACTCATAAACATAGTCTTTAAATATTCAGATATTCCAACAAAAATGTTTTATGTTCTTGGCTTGTTCTTGTTCTTTCCAACATTGTCAATTTGGTACATACTTGAAAAACAAGTGTATCCTTCTTGAAGTGCAGTGGTCCTTTAAATTCAGATCTGCCTCAATGGAATACAAATGTACATATTTGTCACTGTACTAATAAAAAAACTACTGACACTCCCACATTGGACAGTGCAGGGAATATGGTTTTAGGAAAAAAACTAGAATACAAGACAGATAGATTTTTCTAAAGTAAATTTTCAGAACAAACGTGTACGGCGATAAATAGTCAGCTCTTGTTTTCTTAAACCTACAATTAAAAAACTAATAAAAGAAACAGTTAACTAGGTACATTTAATACTACGCAATATGCTACTATAGAATTATTAGTTTTTTTTAGCAGAAATTTTAGTAAGAGGCAGATTAGATTATTTTCTTCTCTATACACCAAACATCCACCATGGTAGAGGCAATGCAATAAAATGAGACTGCATTACCCTAACAGAATAATTGGTTAACTCAGAAAGACAACCAAAAGAGGCTTGAAAAAATAAATGTAAATAAAGCACCATATCCAGATGGAATACAAAGGGCCTCATTCTATTATCATCCGCAGCCGTTGCGGGGCAGCAAGGACCGTCCGCAAGCTATCCGGCTATTCTATTCCCCTCCGGCCAGGGGTTCCGGCAGGCTTGCGGCCGGCGCCTTGTTATCTCTTGCAGCCGATCGCGCCAGAGGAAAGCCTTTGATCTAAAACGCCCGCAAGGAAATCGGCCGTAAGAAAAGCCTGGTTGCTATTCTATTGCTCCGGGAACCCTGTCTGCAAGGCTAAAAGCGAGCCGCAGCTTACTTGCAGCAAAAAGGTCCCGCTAGCACCAATTTACATAAAATAGCTCAAATAAAGCCATCCTGCACTTTGAGAAGACTATAAAGTGATTTTAGGTGTTAGAAAAAATAGCACAAATTTCCCCTATACTCAAATCCGTAAAATAATTTTCTTTTAATATATGTCAAACATACATGTAAAAAGTCCAGAGTGCTTGGAGCACCTCAGATACGCCCACGCCGCAGCCGGAAAATAAACAGTTAATTTAAACTCGGGTTTGGGCTGATGTGCAAGCTTGAGAGTGGGTTACTTTTAATCCTCATGTCCCCCAATATGATCCCTAGCATTTACAGAGCTGTACAGTGCAGGCTTGAATTTATTTTTGACTTTGTAGATTTCTGAGCTTACGGCCGGTTCCAAGATATGCGGCCGGCCGTAAGAGGAGATCCTTGCGGGGCCGTATAATAGAATTGCGAGGTAACAGAACCCCGCAAGGAATCGCAGCCTTACGGCCGATTTATGTCCGATAATAGAATGAGGCCCTCAGGGTACTAAGGGAAGTGGGTTCTGTTACAGTCAATCTGTTAGGCTCAGTGCCAGAGGATTGTCAAAGAGCAGATGTGGTACCTTTACTTAGGAAGGAAGCTAGAGAACTGGAGGCTGGCAAGCTCCAAATAGAGGGGAAGCTCTTAGAAGGGTCGCTAAGTGACCAACATAATACAAGGGGGTCAACATAGATTTATGAGGCATTGTTTATGTCTTAATAATCTAATTAGTTTCTATGAGGAGGTAAGTAGAAACCTGGATCAGGGTAAATCAATTGATGTAGGCTATTTGGACTTTTCAAAGGCTTTTGTTACTGTGCCACATGGGATACTATTGTATGAAATAAAGGATACAGGAAATACTGTAGATATCTGCACATGGATAGAAAACTGGTTACAAGACAAGAAACAAATGGTTGTTGTAAAATAAATATACCCAGATTGGACTAATGTGATAAGTGGGTTCCTCAAGGTTCAGTGCTAGATCCTCTTCATTTTAATATACTAATGATTTAGAAGTAAGGTTGGAGAGAAATGTCTCCATATTTGCTTATGACACAACATTGTGCAAAGTAATTAAATCAGACTAGGATGTGCTGTCCCTCTAGGGGGACTTGCATACATTAGAAGTGAGGCCAGCCAAATGGCAAATGAGATTTAACACAGAGTAATTTAAAGTGATTGGTCTTTGGAAAGAAAAATAAGCATGATATATATATATATATATATATATATATATATATATATATATATATATATATATAATCTAAATGGAACAAATCTAGTTGTATAAGAAATAGAAAAGTATTTAGGACAACTTCCTCATTAGTAGCGATCAATGCCAGGCAGCAGCAGCAAAGGCAAATAAAATATTAGCATGTATTAAGAGGGGTATTAAAGCATGTGAAGCAAGTATAATTCTGCCTCTATATAAATTCCTGGTATGATCTGATTCAGAATATGAAACCATTTCGGCTGCCATTCCACTAAAATTTTTTATAGAAAGCAAGGTATGGAAGGTCAAATTGGGGTACTTACTCCCAAAGGATGTTGTGATAGCAGTTTCAGTAAGTAAATAACTTTAAAAAGGGGTTGAATGTAATTTTTTAGGAAAAACGGGATACATGCTTGTGTCAGTTAACCAAAAATATAGAATATTGATCCATGGTACAACACAAGTTTTTGGTATCCGGAAGATTTTTCCTCTACTGAGACTATTAACAGATTAACAGTTTTATTTTATTGCCTCCCTCTGGATCAATTGACAATTCACGAATAAGAAAGATTTGATGAGATATAAAGAAGTGGAAATTGATGGACTAAAATACTTTTTCAGCCTATATTATGTTAACATATATCTTTCTATGAAGCAAAGGAATTTCACGTTACCTTATTGGGACTATATTTTTACAACCAATTTTATTTTTCAAAAATCACCAACAGTTAGGACATTACATTTATTTTTCAATATAAAAACAGCTATTGAAGAATGAAAGATAAGAAATTTAGTTGTTTAAATGCAACTTATAAGCAGTCACCATTACTACAGTAACTGACCTGACAGCTAAAGTTGCAGGTTG
>CM050167.1:376607489-376802489 GCA_027410445.1 Discoglossus pictus
GAGCCTAATCAGTCCCCCTTTCCCTGTGTGTGTGGTTTAAAAGATTTACCACACCTGCAGCTTAATTAGCACAGCTCCAGAGAGTAGACTCCAAGTTATCTGGAGAGGATTTCTTCAATATTTTGTGACTTGCACCATCCACTGGGGGGCAGTACACCATAAAACATAAACAAATAATAATACATAACAGTAAAAGAAAACACAAAAAAAGGTAAATGTTACTTTGATGTAACTTATAAAGTCACACCTCTACTATTTTTCCTGTTTCTTTATCTCAATCTTTATATCCTTATTTTAATCTTAAATAACAGTTTATAACCAAAATATTATGAAATCTTAATTATTATACTCTGGCCATGGTTTCCAAATACTGTGAAATTGGTCTTCCTTCAACATAATTTAATAATTTTTAATGTATAAAGTTCTTGTTATTATATATTGTCAAAATGAGGGACTACCTTGTCCGACCAAAGGAATGTATCCCATCGGTTAGGTCCTCTTTCTTTTCTAAAGGAGCGAAGTCCAGTCTAAGGGCACCTCACAAATTCCACTTGTTGAGACAGTTTGAGAAAAGTTGTCATGAAGAATACTCATTCCACTCTTCTTGACCATGTACTGAGTGGGTGCCAGGAGTTCACCCATGTGTCCCTGGTTGATATTGCTATATTCAGCCAAAGAAGAGGTAGGGAATCACATTTTCCTATTGCTTTTCTTGGTTTAAAAAACTCTAATCAAGGCCTTTAGGGTGTCATTGAACCTCTCACACAAGCCATTGGTCTGAAAATTATGACCTCAGCTGGGTAACTCTACATTTTTGCCACAACTGCTGGGCCAGTACAGCAATAAACTGGGCGAATAAAATGAAAATTGGTACCAAGGCATCATCCATTGATGCATCTGTAATGTGGCCAAGAGCTATAACCTCTGGATACGGGATGGAAAAATCTCTTGAACAAACTACTAGGCTTGGCAAGGGGGTCAGGGATATCTACAGTCACCTGGTGGAAGGATTCTGTATAATGGACTTGCGCTGCAGCGGAACATGGGGCACTAGCCCACGGCTACCAAAGCACTGACAAGTATCACACAAGGCAAAAAAACTAATGACATCTGGTAATGCGCCCATCCAATAAAAGGAGTCAGGTTGGCGAGGGTGGCGATTGCGCTAGTGAAGAGGATGTCATGGGTAATGGCTAGAAGGGTTGTCCAGTACTGCAACCGTACGTCATAGTGCCCCCCAAAGCTGCTTGTATCCCTGAGGACCAGTCACCCTCCCACATACACCATTCCTCCTTGGATCATGTCTTCCCACTCAGTGTCCTAGCCTAACCCCCTCTAAAGAAGGATTCTGTCTAACCTCCTGCTTAAACTCAGTCTGGTCTGCCCATGACTCTAACCTTTCTCCAGGTTGGACTGGCTCCAGCTCATCTTGAGTCTCTCTGGTGGTGGCCTGTTTAGCTTGGCTCCGGGTCACAACGACCACATAAAGACATTCCACACTATTCAGTGTCCTTAAAGCTCTGTACAAGCTTGCCAACCACTGTAACAGACTGGATGTGGCTGGACATGGCAACTCGGGTAGTCCCCGTGGGCAACTGGACAGGGGCTACAAAATTCTCTTCATTGGGCCAGATTCCATCCTTGTCACAATCAAAGAAATAGTCATCTGTTGCTGCTGGGAAAGCTACCCACTTTCTCATACACAGAACAGGGCAAGGTGAACTCCCAGGATTTCCTGGATGGATGCGAGTACAGTCCTGCCCCAGCTATTGACAACAAAATACAGTAAGTGCTTCTTCCGCTGGGCTTCTGTATTCCTTGGAGCTGAAGTGGCTGTAGCTTTGGGTCAGGAGAACTGAGGTTGGGTTCACCCTTCTGTTTAAAGCTTTGGCCCAGGCTAGGCTATGGGACTGATATAGGTGGTCGATGGGCGAGAGACCACTGAATGGGGAGGCACCCTCACTTCTACCACATCTCCCTGTACTGGTCCACCAGCTGATCAGCCTTTTCTGCAGTGGTGAGTCATTGATCTTGGGCCCAGGTTTTTATGGCTGGAGGACAAAGCTGAAAAAATGGCTCCAGCACAAGAACCTGGACAAGACGTGGTGCTCCTTCCACCACCCATTACAATCAAGTAGGAGCTTCCACACCAGCTCCCCATATGAGTCCTGGGCACCACATGCCAGGTCTCATATTGCTTACAACAAAGCCCAGGGGTGTCGTGTCCATCTTCTGCTGAGCCCAAGGAAGACATTCCATTTGCAAAGACTGAACTAGGCTCCTTTAGAGAAGAAAGAGAAGCAGGTACCACAGTACTTTATTAAAGGCTTCTCTGCCTCACGGTTGTTATCACACCTATTGTTTTAAATCAGACTATATGAGGAATCCCCCAGTTGTCACTTTGAGGTATAATGTACACTAAATATGTGTCAAGTGTAAGCTTTCGAGTTCTTCATGGAACACTGCTGACAGACAATAGTCTGTAAAGTTCTCTCCATGCTGTGTGATGTAAAAGTCAGATTTATTATTAAATCTGTGAAAAGATAAATTGCATGTCCTCCAAAATATGCATATCAACAAAATTCACTCTTCATACATATTAATGTGAGATAAATATAACTGGAATCTAGAATACATAAAAGTATAACTCCTTTTATTCTAATGAATGACATGAGGTCTTATTTGCGATGGAAGACTCATTTACCAACATAACTGTTCCAGAGTCTGGATCCCAGACCTCAGGGGGTTAATAAGACTTGAACATCAGACATGATCAGCAGCAACATTTTCCCCTAAAGAGTGCTATAAGGGTTTTCCCTTTAAAGAAAGAAAGATTTTTAAGAAAGGAACACTCAGTTTATTGAGACAAACAACATTCCTACAGTTCTGGACAAAAGAGGTGAGTAACAAAGGTAGGGTGTGGATGGAGATTATTCAAATAAGCAGTTTGCAATTTGATAAATGAGCAGCCAGAATGAGGGTTCCCAAGCCAACCAATCCAGTACTGCCTACATCCATGGCCAGATTATCCATTAGGCGATGTAGGCATTGGCCTATAGGTGCTCCTGTAAAATTGGCGCCTCATTATTGCACTCACAAAATGTATCTTAATTTGAATAATGAGATAAGAGTGACAACTCAGACTAGGCTTAGCTCTGAGAATTTGGAGAGTGTGGAGGAAGAAGGAGGAGCCCAGGAAATAAGTGACTTGAAGCTCTGCCACTAATGATAGCAACAGGGAGGATGTCAGGAGAGACAGAGTTGCAGAAAACACACAGGTATGGAAGATTTGAAATGGCAGGACAGGAATCAGCAGATGAGACATTGTAGAATTGTCTCAATAACTATTGAAAAATGTGCAATATAAGATTAAATATTATCCTGGATCCAAATAAATCTTTATTTTTTTATAAATTGTCTATGCCTGTGTTTGTGTGTGTATGTATGTGGGTGTGTATGTGTCTGTATGTATATGTGTGTATGTTTGTGTATCTGTATGTATCTGTATATTTATGTATATATATATATATATATATATATATATATATATATATATATATATATATTAATTTAGTAATTATTAATCCATATATATATATACATAGATTAATAATGAGTATTGCAATATAATTTGATACCTTTTGTATTGGACAAATGTCTAAATTAAATTAAATTAAATTACTAAATTACTAAATTACTGGACATTCACGGCTGCTTTACTCTTCAATATATATATATATATATATACATATATATATATATATATATATATATATATAAAAATATAATTTGTCTATGCCTGTGTTTGTGTATGTATGTGGGTGTGTATATGTATGTATGTGTGTGTATATGTATGCGTGCGTGTATGTGTGTATATGTATGTGTGTGTATGAATGCGTGTGTGTATGTGTCTGTATGTATGTGTATCTGTATGTATGTGTATATGTATATATATATATATATATATATATATATATATAATTTATATATATATATATATATATATATATATATATATATTTCTCCCCCACGGACACTGATTTATACGTTTTATATACACTTATAAATAGGTATATGTAAATACACAAATCTCTTTCTCTCTCTCTAGGTATATGTACATAGCTTCCCTTAGCCTCCATAATAAAATGTAAAATCATAACCCTAACTTACAAAGCACTCAACAGCGCACCACAGTACATCTCCGCCCTCATCTCCAAATACTCCCCCACACCCCACTTTGTTCTGCTAACTACCTTCTTCTTTCTACCACTCTCGTCGCCTCCTCTCACTCCCACCTCCAGGACTTTTTTGTGCTGCCCCTTTTCTCTGAGACTCTCGTTGCTTTGCTCCACCAGACTATCCTCCTGCCTTAAATCCTTCAAAACCTCACTAAATACACTTATCTTTAAAGAAGCCCATCATTTTCCATCCTGAAACGCACAGCACTTCTTTCTCCCTACTGTACCACACACAAACCTTAACCTTTAGATTGTAAGTCTGCGAGTTTCAATCCTGCTAGGTGCTTTTGGGAAAGCACTATGGACACCGGATTCCAAGCTCAAAGACCCTCCATTCTTTGCAATGTCTTAATTTTGACTTTGTTTTTGCCTGGAACTTAACTTACTGTATGTATAGCACTATGGAGTATGTTGGCGAATTACAAATAAACAATAATAATAATAGCAATAATATATATATATATATATATATATATATATATATATATATATATATATATATATATATATATGCAGAGGGACCAGCAAGCAAATGTTTTAGGGGCTTTTACATTTTCTGCCTAGTGGCTCCAGAAAAATAAATCCAACCCTGCCTACATCCTAAACAGATTGTGTAACAACCCAGAAAGGTGTACATTTCAGCTCCATAATCCTCCAGTCTTGTCTACAGGAACCCTTGCTTGGACAGTGAAGTAGATGGGCTTTGGGGAAAGGGGAATAAGGGGTTAAAAATAACATACATAGGTTATAAAATTAAAAGAGACTAAACTTTGCTCTATGTTCTCTAGAAGAGTGTATCTTTATTGGGAAAAGTAATAGAAAAATACATCTTTGGTTTAACCCACAAACATGCTTAACTTACCTGCCCTTAACCAGTTAACTCAATCAGCCCTCTGCTGTACCTCACTGGCCAATATGGCGCTGTGGGAGTTAATTCCAACACAGGGTGAGGTTGTAATTACATCATAAACCTACATCACAACACATTCAAAGTGCCCTTCTAAACTAGCTAACTCACTTTACCTTTTTGAATTTCCTGTCCACCACTAGCTAATCTCACCAGGCAGGTTGTTATCAAGATGTATAATTGTTCTTATTCCTTTCTCTGGTGATGGAAATAGCAGGGACTAGAACTGTGACCAGGGGGGAGGTAAGAGGAGATAACTCTTTCGATAGAGGTAAACTCTTCCCCAAAAAGTAGATCTTGACAGATTGTAATGGGCACCATTTTGTGGCCATTCCCCTAAGCACTCATCCTCTTGGTAATGGTAATTAGAGCCAATCCCCACCAAAAATCTGTAGACGGAGACGGCTTCAGGCTAAATGACTCCCGTAGAACTACACATTGCCATGGCAACCATATTAGGCAACCAGGGGTTATTGTAACTGTTTATCCCAACCTCACTTTGCTTCATCCCACGCAACTTATACAAAGTACATAGCTGTAGAAAGTAACAATAACCATTGGTTGACCAGTGGTGGGTGTGCAACATTTTTCTTTCTGGGAGTTAGTGACTGATGCAATTTTTCGTGAAGTAATGACTTTTCCTGCCTTGACTGTCCTACTAGCACAAGAAAATTAAAAATTTAGTGTAGCCGAGCTGCAAACCAAGCAACAGTACAATGACGTTCAAATCACCACAAACTGAATTTTTCCCTAAACTTATTTCAACACAAGCTAACACAAGCTAAATTGTGCAAAAGGACGCCTTTCAAACTAGTTTCAGAGTAATCAATGAAGTTTTCTTTTGTTATATGTCCATGACTAAGATCATACATGACAGAGCAAATATTAATATAGTAAACTAGCCACTCGCCCGTCAAAAATGACTGCATGCCTGGTGTTTTTCGGCTAAGTTACGCCAATTTATTCTTCGCTTAGCCGATTTTCGAAATCCGAAAAACGGTAATTAGGGCACAGATTAGCTTGCAACTCACTCACAGGCTCCCTGGCTGTCCCTGAGTTTTTTATTTATTTTTTTAATTATTTTTCTTTGTTTGGTGTTGCGTGCCTCGCGAATAACACCAAAGTCCTACGTCCTTTGTCGGTGATCGTGTGCATCGCCAATCACTTTCCATCCTCCATAGGTGGAGTGTCCTCAGGCAAATTACATCACTGACGGGACAGAGGACCCTTAGAGGAACCCTGAAAGGGCACTATTGGGAGGGCTCATTGCAGCAAAGCGGTGCGAGCCTCGCCATAAGTGCCTATGGCGCTCATCGCGAGGCCGTCGTTGTTCTTGTGCATCGCCATGGGCACCTTTAATCTCTTTCCATCCTCCATCTGTGGAGTGTCCTGGGGCAAAGAACATGTATGACGGGACAGAGGACCCTTAGAGGAACCCTGAAAGGGCACTATTGCAAGGGCTAATCGCAGCAAAGTGGTGCGAGCCTCGCTCTGATCGTACTGTTGAACTAGGCTACGATCATCAATTTCTGAATCTTCATAGGCTAGAGTTACATTTTTTTGGAAGATGTGGTATATGTTAGGCCTCGCTGGTCTCATATCAGATGGCACAATTGGGTATTTCACTGTGAGTTTGAACTTAAATGTTATTCCTGCAATGTTTGTTAGACAAAAATAAGGAATGATCTTTGGGTTCCCTCCAAACCAAGGCAAATGCAAAGAGTAATGGAGGCAACCCTTTATCCATCCTGTAAGAAGTCAAAGCCTAAGTGACACAGCAACTATTGGGGGACCATTTCTTATCTTGATCACTTACTTGGCAACCAAAATATAGCTCATAACATTTTTCAAGTTGAGTGAAGTTTCATCGTTGGGCTTTAAATGTCAATTCCCCACACATAACTAGAGGTGTCTGGAGGATTTAATCCTTGGAATAATGACAAAGCATCAACCAAAATACACTTGCACGGTAGTCTAATCACTAGACAACAGAGAGACCAAGCTAGTGCAATGCATACACAGTGAGAAACCTATGCCAGTAGACATTCAAACTAGTGCTGTGTTCATGGCGCAATACGATGCAATTCAATGCATCAGGCGTCTGCTAGCATGTCTGGCTGCCACCTGCCTGCAACTGGCTGCCAGTCTGTCTTCCAATAGCCTGCAGATTAATAAAATAGCAAAAATATAATTATTTTATATAATTATTTTGAATAAGTTATTTAAATGCAGATCAGAGGAGATTTAAAAAGTTGAACTTGATGGACTAATAGTCTTTTTTCAACCTCAATTACTACGTAACTGTAAAATAGGTTAGATAATTTAATATGTTTATCAATAAAAAGTCTCATCACAAAAAAAAACTGTGGGTGATAGCGAAATCCTATTAGCATATCTGAATTCAGCGCAAAAAGTTATTGCACTTTTTCTTACTGTTTGCTTGTAGATACAAATAATAACACTACAAGGTCCACTGAAGAGACCGCTGTTTTAAAGTTATATATTAAAGTTATACGTGCCAAAGTATGCCAAAGAATGAAAATTGAGCATACTATCATTAACCACATTTATTTTGTAAAAAAAATATTTTTATTTCATGTGATTCCATTTTTAATCTGATCAAGCACTCCTCCTTTGTGGCTGTGACACTCAAGGAGGCTTCTATGTAAATCGTAACGCATGTGCATGGCTGTGCACAGAGTGGCTTCTGAGCTTACTCATAGAGCCTGAAGTAAGTGTGCACTAATATACGCTTCAATCATTTACATAAAGAATCCTAAGTGACACAGCTACAAAGGAAGATATGTACTGTTTGTTCAGAGCTGCAAATAGTCACGTGGAATAAAAATAACATTTTGTAAAAATAAGTAAATTTAAGCTTTTTAAAAAAAATAATATGCTTAATTCTCATTTTTGGCATACTGCCTTTGCGGGCAATATGCCTTTAAAAGAAACTTTCATACAGTGATCCTTTAATTAGTTTTTTTGACAGTGAAGGTTTTATGTGAATCTTCAGTAAAAACAACCATTCATTGGTAGTTGAATTAATCAAACCACTACTTTACTGCCATATATATAACCATTTATTTTCAATTTTCTTATATATGTGGTTCCTTTAGATAAATATAATGGCTTCCAAAAGTAACAGAGTTTAGTCCTTGAACTAGACTTTATGGGCACAGAAAATAAATTAAAGTTCTGCCTTTGGATTTGTTCTGTGATTTACTACTGAACAGTAAACAGTATTTTGTGTACTGTCTGCAGTGATTAGTGTGCAGTGCAGGAAGTAGTCAGAATCTAATATAAATGGGAGAAGGAGCGAATTTGGGAGCTAGCAAACAGTTCTAGTGTAAGTGCAGTTATAGTATAAGTATGGGAGATTAAGTAAAAGGAGAAAGTGCAAAGAAAATCAGTTAAATTGTTGTCCAAAAAGGGAAAAATGAAGAAAGAAGCAGAAGGATGAAGGGTAGAAAAGGAAGAAGAAGAGAAGGGGAAGGGGATCCCCACTGATCCAACCTTTGAAAAATGTAGCTGTCTGCCTGTAATCTCTGCAAGGTGGTTCTGTTCCATGCCTGACTGGCATGACCCCTCTAAACTGGGTGGCACAACTCCTCCAGGGATGCTTCATCGAGTAGTTCTACATAATCCACCTCTAGCTGTAACTACATGAAGGATCAAAGGCCAAAGTAAGCCAGCAGCCTGTCTCCAGTACCAGCATTTGACAGCACTTGGCAAACAAACACAGCTGTCTTTTTTCAGTACCCAAGCCAAATTCCAGATACCCATATACAATATCCAAAAATGCCTTTTCCAATGAAAAGCAGGGCCCCCCATGTGGTATCCCAACAGGTCCCACCCAAACAGCATATCAGCCATTCCATTAGCACGTGACCTGGTCATAGTCCCTGGAACACCATCCATTTGTTTAGCAGGCTTATTCCTTGACAGTCCCCATCCACAGTAGCTGGGCAAGGACCATTGCATACCCCTCTCCACTACCACTGTACCTCTTGTATGATCTGTGTCCGGAGGTCCCTCTGTTGATCCTTGGTTAAATCTGCAGGCAGTATCTCCTTCCATCTTTGGTACCTTCTGGACACTTCCTCCTCTTCTGTTGTAGTCAGCCTAGGACCAGGTCCTTGAGTTGGGGTCACCGATAATGTACTTACCCCTTCCTCCAGACCTCCCTCTACTAGGCATAGTTCGTCATTTAGGAGCAGCTCCTTGACCATTTTTGATTTAGTCATCCCTGCTGTCCTGTTCAATTCTCTGAGCCTGAAGATGTCTCTTAGCTCTGTTATGGTCATCTCTCCATATGTTGCCATCTTACTGTATTTTACAGAGGTCCTAGCCCTTCCAACCAATTGTCACAACCTGCTTCTTCAATTGGGCTTGATAAGAACCTAGTACAAACCTACCCAAGCAGGACCGTGTAGTTCTTGTTACCTCTGACACAAAAATTGGCTTCAGGATAGAGACAACGACTAAGAATATTTGCAGATGATAATGCAGGCAGGATATAATGGTCTCAGAACAGGGCCACTTCCCACTCAGGATACAGGCACACAGTAAATAGTCTTACACCTTGTTAATGTGAAAAACTAGAACTGAACACTTTTATTATGAACTAGGACATATGTATACAGTTTCTCGAGTGGAGAACAATTATTCAGAGAAGTGTGCATTTTGGTAACCAATGGGTGTAAACCTACATGTAACTTAAGATTCCCCAATCATGACACTGTGCATTTTTAGTTGCCTTATGAAAGCATGCCTACATGTCAAACTGAGCATCTCAATTATATGTGCAAGACAGCATCGGCTCTTTTGTTGTCCATCTGCGGAGTATCTTATATTGTTTTTACTATAGCACTCACTGGGGTGCATCTCAGAGCCCCTTGTCTGTGTGTGTGTAAAAGCACAATGCACAAAACCCCCTTGTATGAGTTTATTAGAACAGGGTTTAGTCCGCATTGCCCTAACCTGTAAGATCTTTTCTGTACATTTCCCCAGAACTTAGGATTTACTTCTAACATGTCCACACTGCAATCACTTACAGGATAAACAATATGTTATTTACAGCAATACCTGTAACATAAAACATAATTTATATTTAATCATACACAATATAAACAATATATGTCCCACTGGGTTATATATATATATATATATATATATATATATATATATATATATATATATATATATATATACAGTGGATATAAAAAGTCTACACACCCCTGTTAAAATGTCAGGTTTCTGTGCTGTAAAAAATGAGACAAAGATAAATCATTTCAGAACTTTTCCACCTTTAATGTGATTTATAAACTTTACAACTCAATTGAAAAACAAACTGAAATATTTTAGGTGGAGGGAAGAAAAAAAAAAAGAAAAATATTGTGGTTGCATAAGTCTGCACACCCTCTTATAACTGGGGATGTAGCTGTGTTCAGAATTAAGCAATTACATTCCAAATTGTGTTAAATAGGAGTCAGCATACACTGGCCATCCTTTAAAGTGCCTCTGATTAACCCCAAATAAAATTCAGCTGCTCTAGTTGGTCTTTCCTGAAATTTTCTTAGTCGCATCCCACAGCAAAAGCCATGGTCCACAAAGAGTTTCCAAAGTATCAGAGGGATCTCATTGTTAAAAGGTATCATTCAGGAGAAGGGTACAAAATAATTTCCAAGGCATTAGATATACCATGGAACACAGTGAAGACAGTCATCATCAAGTGGAGAAAATATGGCACAACAGTGACATTACCAAGAACTGGAGCTCCCTCCAAAATTGATGAAAAGACGAGAAGAAAACTGGTCTAGGAGGCTACCAAGAGGTCTACAGCAACATTAAAGGAGCCGCAGGAATATCTGGTAAGTACTGGCTGTGTGGTACATGTGACAACAATCTCCCGTATTCTTCATATGTCTGGGCTATGGGGTAGAGTAGCAAGACGCAAGCCATGCTACATATGCAAAAACACATCAGAAGTCTCCCAAAAGCATGTGGGAAAAGGTGTTATGGTCTGATGAAACCAAGGTTGAACTTTTTGGCCATAATTCCAAAAGATATGTTTGGCGCAAAAACAACACTGCACATCACCAAAAGAACACCATACCCACAGTGAAGCATGGTGAGGGCAGCATCATGCTTTGGGGCTGTTTTTCTTCAGCTGGAACTGGAGCCTTAGTTAAGATAGAGGGAATTATGAAAAGTTCCAAATACCAGTCAATATTGGCACAAAACCTTCAGGCTTCTGCTAGAAAGCTGAACATGAAGAGGAACTTCATCTTTCAGCATGACAACGACCCAAAGCATACATCCAAATCAACAAAGGAATGGCTTCACCAGAAGAAGATTAAAGTTTTGGAATGGCCCAGCCAGAGCCCAGACCTGAATCTGATTGAAAATCTGTGGGGTGATTTTAAGAGGGCTGTGCACAGGAGATGCCCTCACAATCTGACAGATTTGGAGTGTTTATGCAAAGAAGAGTGGGCAAATCTTGCCAAGTCAAAATGTGCCATTCTGATAGACTCATACCCAAAAAGACAGTGCTGTAATAAAATCAAAAGGTGCTTCAACATAGTATTAGTTTAAGGGTGTGCATACTTATGCAACCATATTATTTTATTTTATATTTTTTCTTCCCACTACCTAAAAGATTTCAGTTTGTTTTTCAATTGAGTTGTACAGTTTATAGGTTACATTAAAGGTGGAAAAGGTTCTGAAATGATTTATCTTTGTCTCATTTTTTTACAGCACAGAAACCTGACATTTTAACAGGGGTGTGTAGACTTTTTATATCCACTGTATATATATATATATATATATATATATATATATATATATATATATATATATATACTGTATATATATATATATATATAATATGTATATCAGATGAGATCTAAAAAGGTTGACCTTGGTGGACTAACAGTCGATTTTCAACCTCAATATAACTATGGGCCGCATGCAATTCCCTATTTCACCTTGTTTTTCAGGACCACCTTGATTTTCTATGTAACTATGCACTATGCACTTGTGTTGTGTACATTGTGGCATTAATAGTCTAATATTTTGATCCAGGTACATTGCTTTACTCTTATTTAATAAAATATATTTAGCCACTATCCAATATTATAGATTTTAGTGCTGTCAGATCAGCAGCCAATGTTCCCTTCAAGACCATTTATATCAATAACAAAAGTTAAATGACACCTGTAGGTGAGGCTACAAATATATTAGCCTCCCCTTCCTCTAAATATACTTTATTTTTTAAACATGTCATTCACTTATTATTCAAGAAAGTTTTTAATTTATTCTATAACTTTACAGTTTAATTCCAAACAGTGCCACTTGCTAATTAGTATAATATGCAGGACAGTGTCAGAAGCAGTACTAAATATAGATATGTTGTTTTACTGCTCTGCACAGATTTATCACTTTAGTAAACATGTCACAAAATTAACACCATTTATTTCACATGTTCTTTCTTGGTTTTTAGTTAAGCTGTACTAACCTATTCAGTTCCAATTGTAAACAAGAAGCAAAAATCAATAATTATTATAACATTTTTGCTGTTTTGGCCTTAGTATGTCTCTTTTTCTCACTTCAGCATTGCTTGTAAATAATAAGATAATAAGATATATGTAGCTGAAATGCATCTACTAATAAAATATCATAATTCTCGATCATTTTTTATATTGCACTAAATGTCATTTCAGTGCTTCATTTCCACAGTTCTTCCATTGCTCCTGCCACCACATCTATACACATGAATACTATCATTGACTTAGGGGATATAAATGCCCCACAGAGTTGGGGATTTTGCATTAGCCACACACTCTGCATAGCTGTCTTCTCCCAGTAGGACTGCACTGGTTAACTTTCCGGCTCAGTTAATCAGCTGCACCTGGGCA
Organism: Discoglossus pictus; assembly: GCA_027410445.1. Lineage (NCBI taxonomy): Eukaryota > Metazoa > Chordata > Amphibia > Anura > Alytidae > Discoglossus > Discoglossus pictus. The sequence goes on from CM050167.1 coordinate 376,620,554, forward strand.
GCCATGATTTAAGAATGGTCCTGAAGTATGGGAGCACTGCTTATGGACCGATTGTTTGCAGTTTGTCTGTACTGAACGGGAGACACACACAGTGAGACATGCAGCTGGTAGCTTAGTGGAGACCTGGAAATCCAACAACAGACCAGTGATGTTTAACAAACTATTGTTTTTTTTTGTCCCATTGAGGTTTAGCTGGATGAGAGCTGTTTAGTGAAAAAACTATATATTAGTTAAGGAAGTGTTTAAGTGGAAGCTAGGCCTATTATTTTCTTTATTAGTTTTGGCATGTTATTTTTGCATTACTGGTTAAATTCAAGTAATTCCTAAAAATATATACATCCACTTTATGGTTTTCCATCAAAGTGCCTGAAACACAAACCTAGAGGAGAGTTTTAACTTGTCACAATATATATATATATATATGACATATTATAATTGTGAAACCGCGTTTTGTCGTCACGCCCAGAGGACAGTAACTGAGAGTCGTTGAGGCATGAAGCCTTCCGAGCACACATGACTTAGGTAATGAGTGCCAAAAGCGAGGCGAGTAGTTGAGACATTGAAGCACGAGGGACAGGCTGAAATGAACGCTCCTGCGAGCATTGCAAAGCGAGCAGTTGAGGCATTGAAGCATGCAGGACTTAGGCTGCACTCAGGACGAAGGCGCTCCTGCGAGCCTCGCAGGGCGAGGCGAGCAGTTGAGGCATTGAGGCACTCTGGACTTAGGCTGCACTCAGAATCTCGCGGCACAAAAATCCGACCTCGCAAAAATACGAATTTAACGGCTGAACCACGGAAATCGAAAAAGAGGCGAAAAATTATAACAAATAAATTAAAACACACTCACACACAGCACAGGGGGAGAGCCAGGAAGCCTGGGAGTGAAGTTGCAAGTGATTTTGAGCCTTATTTGCTGTGTTTGGTCAATCAAAAATCGATTAAGTGAGAAAAAAAATGGCGGATGAAAAAAATCGGAAACTGGATAAAAACAAAGCTGAGCAAAGCCAGGCACGCGGTACTTAGAAAATACACGACGGCAAAGACAGTAACACTTACACCAACCACGCCAGACACAGGGACTTTGAAAATAAAAACAAATGGCAGTCAGCTCCCCCCACACATTCAGCAGACACACAGAAGAGAAACACACAGGGAAGGCACAGTGGGGAGATGCTGGAATGAGACACATGGCATTCCCAAGCACAAAACTTGCTGGTCAATGAATCCTGCAATGAGCGGCCCATACATTAGGTTGGAAGAAAGGCTTGTGATGAGAGCCGATGGTGCTCAGAGAAGCAAAAGCCTCACATTGTGTGGCAAACAGCATTGCCTGGCTTACAATTTTATGCCCGTCATTTTTTCACGGGCAATTCGCTAGTATATAAATACTAGCGAATTGCCCGTCAAAAAATGACGGCAATGGAATTGTAAGGTAGCTAATGGTGTTTTGTGTGTCCTACTGAAATATGTAATTTAAAATAATAAATGAATATACTTTACCTATTTTGAAGCATTGTGTTGAAGAGCTAGCAATCTGTTTTGATGTTGCTGCAGCATTAGTGGTGTGGAGCTGCTGTGTAAGCGTGGTGAACGTGTGCAGTGTAATACTGTGCGTTCGCGAGCCGTAACCGTTAACGTAGTTGTGTTTTTCCACATTGGAGTAAAATGGCGGGTAATGTGTGGTATGCGTCTTAGCGGATTATCCGTAGGTCTTTTGTGGTGTTTTGCGAGTTTCTTGTGGTGTTTTCCGTGGTTAGAGCGCTGTAGCCTCGTTTTCGTTTTGTTCGCCGCCATTTTTTCTGTCGCTTAGAGAATTTTTTAGTGTGTAAACTCTTTTATTTTGAGGTAAATGAAGGTGTAAGTTGTTTTTTTGAGGTGCTGGATGCTTCCTCTTGCTGTAGGTAAGCTTTGTATGTATGTGCTGTGTGTATTTATTGTGTTTTACATTTTGTGATGTTCGCAAGTTGCGGACGATTTTTTCTGTTGCTTAGAGAATTTTGTAGTGTGTAAACTCTTTTATTTTTAGTTAAGTGAAGGTGTAAGTGGTTTTTCTGAGGTCCTGGATGCTTCCTCTTGCTGTCGGTAAGCTTTTTATGTATGTGCTGTGTGTATTTATTGTGTTTTTTTTTTTTTATGTTCGCGAGTTGCGGACGATTTTTGCGAGGTCGTAATCAGTGTTAACATGTCTTGTATGTTGTTTGTGAGGGTCGTTGGTGTGACGTGTTGTTTGCGTTATATAAGTAAATTTTGGGAGGGTCGCAGTTGCTGGCAAGGAGCGCCTTCGGTAAGATGTCATACAGCACATATGGTAAGGTATTATAATGCACATAGTAATATCCCATACTGCGCAGAAATTAGGTTCAAGCACAGTGCTTATAGTAAGAATATATACAGTGCATTAACTAACATCATTAGTGTATATAGTACAATGCCAGACAGCACATATGGTAAACACATCTATGGGGCATATAGCAGCATGATATGGAGGTCACTATTTATGTTATATAAAATACTTTTAAAATGATCATGTGCAGAAAATATGGTAAGTTCAGATACATAGAATCCTATAAGCACACATGGTAAGATCAGAGGCAGAGTATATAACTGAATCCTATAGGTGCAGGTATTTCCATGTTATACAGTTGATACAATCATATAGTAAGATCCATTCCAACATATATGATAACATTCTAATATTAATAGGTTATTTCACATGCAATATGTGCAGACCTCTATATCTCCATATATATCACCCCAGACGCCTATAGGAGACCCCATCTACTACTACCTGACCCTCAGCATGTAGAGCATTAACCCCTGCAGGCCCAGAACAGGCCCACATAGCAGTGCAGGTGTTAACCCTCTCAGTGCCATTGCCCATGCATTGCTGGGCACACACCAGTAAAGTCTGCCCCTGGAATCTCCGTGCGGTGTGGCTTCTGCATGCTGCAGGATCAGTGTCCTAATACCCCCCGGGGCACAGCATCCACACGGGCTCACTGGCACAGCCTCCTCTTCAGGCATAGTCCCACCACAGCAGTGTCCTACAGGAGACGCGAGGGCCGCGGCTCCATGCCAGCAACTGAGGCCCTCACTTCGCGAGGGCCTCAGTTGCTTTGTGAGCATACGGGCCGTTGCTCACGCTTGCGGGCCCGCAAGCGTGAGCAACGGCCCGTACGCTCACAACTATATATGTGAATCTGTAACCACAGACTATAAATCTAGTGGCTTCTGGGGGTTATGGTTGGAATATTAGGGAATTATAGGTTCATTATCTTGTGGTGTGCTGTGTATTGGATGTGTTAATAGGAGCATGTGTGCTTGTGTCAGTGTGTGCTTGTGTCAGTTTAACCCCTGCAGGCCCAGAACAGGCCCACATAGCAGTGCAGGGGTTAACCCTCTCAGTGCCATTGCCCATGCATTGCTGGGCACACTCACCAGTAGAGTCTGCCCCTGGAATCTCCGTGCGGTGTGGCTGCTGCATGCTGCAGGATCAGTGTCCTAACACCCCCCGGGGAACAGCATCCACACAGGCTCACTGGCACAGCCTCCTCTTCAGGCATAGTCCCACCACAGCAGTGTCCAGGAGACGCGAGGGCCGCCGCTCCATGCCAGCAACTGAGGCCCTCGCTTCGCGAGGGCCTCAGTTGCTTTGTGAGCATACGGGCCGTTGCTCACGCTTGCGGGCCCGCAAGCGTGAGCAACGGCCCGTACGCTCACAACTATATATGTGATCACTTAATACTACTGTGTGCATTGGTGCACTGCTATATTGCACTTGCTGCATCTGCAGTATCTACTCCCCTGTTGTAATTGCTGTCAGCCACCATGGTAGCTAATGGACGTCTAACCTGTGTAACATTACCAGCGCACAAAGCAAAAGTCCAAAAAGTTTATTGTTTTAATCTGATACATTTTTATCCTATAAAAACACTACTTGAATCCTCTGAAAGCTCAACTAATGCAAAGGCCTTCAGGTATTAGTGCCTATTCAAATGAATATTTATGATTACCTCATTATGGAACATCTTATATACTATAAATATTACAGGACATTTAAAAAAAAGTTAAATAACCTAGAGAATTTTTAAGGCTGGTTAACTTTTATGTTCATATTTTGTGTTATATTAAACTTTATGATCTATATTTTGCAACAGAGATGACTCCATACTACAGTATATGAAAAGGGACATGGACCTCACCAGAACTGGTGTGCACCATAAAAAAGACTTGTAATCCCATTGGGAATATTATTTAATGTCTTGAGATAGGCGAAGAAGGTATTGTAGTTGAATTCAGCTGAATAAAGAAAATGGATGAAGACTTCATCACAACTAATGAGTTTTTCTTGTGGTCAGTAAGTGAAGTGAATTGTGCTGTATTTAGTTTTGAAGTGAACATGGGTTAAAAGGGTTTACCATTTTTTTACCAACAGAGAATATAGATGGATTGGTGTACAGAGGAATATTTCCAGGAGGACAAATAAAAAAAATCAAAAAAAAATCATCATAATTGGATTATTGTGGACAATCAAATACATATAAATTCACACAAACATCTATATGGATATAAACTTACACATACATGTCATTACAGAAACATAAATATCTACATAAATATAAATACATTCATATTTGCTAAAACATATACTGCAGAGGGAAGGAGACAGAAACAATTAGACACATATAAAGATAGAGTGGTACCCTGTTAGACAGTTGTAATATAAAAAACGAAAACAAACGTGTTATAAAGATGATACCATTAATAGTTAACTGATAAAAAAATAAAATAATTAGCTTTATATACCTTTATAGGACACATAGAAGGAAATAAAGGCAATGAGACTGAGAGATAGACAGATAGAGATTGAAATAATATATATAAAGACAGAAAGAGGAAGATGTCAAGACAGTGAAAAATAAAACATTTATTGGGAATATCTGAATTGTTACAGGAATCCATGGTGTGGTGATTATATCACTTCCTGAAAACTGGATGATGGCGTTGTGTTTTTGGAGTTTTATAAGGATAGAAGGTGGAGGAAGAAGGGGCAGGCAGAAGTCCAGAGCCTTTGATTGATAACAGGGTAAGATTGAAATTGACACCACATACCTTTCCCCTCACCGGCCCTGAGGCAGACACCTTGCATCATTCAATGCAGCCACAGCTCTGCAAATGTACAATTTAAACTCCCCTCTCAAATACACAACAATGTATCATGGATCTCTCCAAGGTCCAGCAGGGGCATCAAGATAAAATTAGCTGTATGACATTTTTACTGCTTAAAAAGGCCCTTAGTTAAACTCATAGTTTTAAATCATAATTGCAATGGTCCTCTAAAGGCCTGCAATTACATTTCAACCATAAATGGGAGCTGGTGACTGTTCTCTGGTCACAATTCTGTACATAACTAGTGCTTTCAAGTCATTACTTTTGTGGACATGTGCATAAAGTTTACAGTGCTGACATCTCCTGCACTCTGGATCTGGTTGTGGTAAAGGCAGCACCCCATCAGCAGAGACTCTAAGAAGCAGCTTCATACATTCAGGTGCCAATATAAATATAGATTATGGAAATAAAGTGTTAAAAGAAGCATGTAAGATGATTGAAATTAAAAGTAAAGATTAGTTTATCCTCAAAGAAAACAAGAAAAAGAACAATATAACAAAATTAGATTTCTGTTAACATAAAACCAAGAACATCAAGAGATTAGAAATATTATTCTATTAAAATTGTAGAAATGTCAAAAAGAGTCCAACTTATTGAAGAAAGAACATTGATAGTTGATCAGGGACAGGCGCTGACTGTTTATCTAAATTTTTCGTTTACATTTCAATTCATCATTGGTATTAAAATGATAATTATTTCAGTAGCAAATAACAGTGTTTCTTTGGTTAGAGATATAACATTTGTTAAGACTATGGCCATTACAGAGTTAACATGGAGGGCTACGGCTTTAAAAATACTCTTTGGTCATATGGTGTCAGAACTCCTTGAGTTTGGACAAAGCTGGCAATGCGGTGGAAGATGTGCTCTCACATAAGGAGGAACTAGGCAGCCTATCCCCTTCTGGATCGCTACCTTGTCGTGGTGAAGGGGCTTATGTACTTCAATGAAACTGTGAGCTATACCATGTAACATCACCCAAAGATGGGCAGATCAAAGGAAATCATGTTCTATTGGAGAAGGGAATAGCAACGCACTCCAGTATCTTTGCAAAGATAAACTTCTGTATGAGCATGACTAGAGAATTAGGATAGGTGTGCCTGGAGTGCTGCAGCCCATAGGGTCAAGGAGAGTTGGACACAACTGAAAGACTAAAGAACAACAATAGACAGCCCATGACACAACACAATGGGTGTTATGTCAGGGAAAAGCATGTATCCATAAAGTTTGTTGAGATGCCGGCTATATAAGAGTCTGCAACAGGGGACAAAGCTTTCTGAGTGGTGGCCGATATTGGCAAAGAAGGATGACCTACCATAGTTATTTGTAAAGCTTGCAAGTAATTATGCAATGAGAGGATTTTGAGTTATGTGCTGAGTTATTAAGGAACTAATTTGCTATGTTACTATCTTCCTAGGAGATTAGAATGCTAAAGTACGGAAACAAAAGACACCTAGAATAACTGGCAAATTTGACCTTGGAGTACAAAATGACGCAGGTCAGAAATTAGTAGAATGGTCAAGATAATTATCTGGTCGTAGCAAACACCCTCTTCTAACAGCCTCCAAGATGACTCTACACATGGACATCACAGATGGACAACATAGAAATCAGATTGACTATATACTTTGCAGCCAAAGATGGAGGAGCTCTATAAAGTCAGCAAAAACAAGACCTGGAGCTGACTGCGGCTCAGACCATGAGCTTCTTATTACAAAGTTGAAAATTAAACTGAAGAAAAGAGGGAAAACCATCAGATCAAGTAGATACAAAAAAATAATATCCCTTGTGAATATGCAGTGGAAGTAAAGAATAGATTTAAGGGACTAGATATGGAAGATAGAATTCCTGAAGAATTTTGGACCGAAGTTTGCTACATTATCCAAGAAACAGCAACAGAGAATATCCCTAAAAGAAAAAAAAGTAAGAAGTCTGATGAGTCTTTGAAAGTAGCCCAGGAAATAAGGAAAGCGAAAGGTAGTGGAGATAAGATCTATACAGGAAGGATCTTAACAGCAGTGATGACCTCAATAATTTATCCAATGGAGCCTGACACCTCGGAGAGCGAAGTGAGATGGGCCCTAGGATGTCTTGCTGATAATAAGGCTGCAGGAGGTGATGGAATCCCAATTTAACTATTCACAATTCTATATGATGATGCTGTGAAAGTGTTATTAGCCTTATGTCAACACATTTGGAAAACTCAGCAATGGCCAATAGACTGGAAAAGGTCAGTCTACACTGCAATCCCAAAAAAAAGGCAGTGCCAAAGAGTGCTCCAATTATCGAACAATTGCACTCATTTCATATGCCAGCAAGTTAATGCTTAAGAGTCTACAAGCTCGAGTCCAACAATATATGGACCAGGAACTACCAGATGTGCAAGTCAGGTTCCGCAGATGAAGAGGCACAAGAGATAAAACTGCCAATGTCTGCTGGATAATAGAGAAAGCAAGAGAGTTCCAAAAAAACATTTACTTCTGCTTCATAGACTATTCTAAAGCCTTTGACTGTGTGGATCACTACAAAATGTGGCATGTCCTTAAAGAGATGGGAGTGCCAGATCATCTAATCCTCCTCCTAAAGAATTTGTATGTCGACCAAGAAGCCACGGTCAGAACCAAACAGAATGGCTCAAGATCGGAAAAGGTGTGCAACAAGGTTGTATATTGTCACATTATTTATTCAAATTATATGCAGAGTACATCATGTGTAAGGCTGGACTGGATGAATCCAAAGCCAAAATCCATATTGCTGGAAGGAATATCAAGAACCTCAGATACGCCGATGATACTACTCTGATGGCTGAAAGTGAGGAGGAACTAAAGGACTTATTGATGAGGGTAAAATAAGAGAGTGCAAAAGTTGGCCTGCTGCTCAACGTTAAAAAGATGAAACTCATAGAGCTGGACCATAAAGAAGTCTGAGCGCCGTAGAATTGATGCCTTTGAATTGTGGTTTTGAAGAAGACTGCTTAGAGTCTCTTGGACTGCAAGAAGATCCAATAAATCAATACTTCAGGAAATCAAGACAAACTGTTCACTAGAAGGTATGATCATGAGGCTGAAGCTCAAATATTTTAGCCAAATCATGAGACGGCAGGATTCCATAAAAAAGACTCTGATGCTGGGAAAGATTGAAGGCACAAGAAGAAGGGGACGACAGATGGATAGATGAGGTCACTGAAGCAATGAACTTGATGGAGCTCCGAGGATGCAGTTATTGAGAGATGCACCTGGCAAGCTGTGTTCCATAAAGTCATGGAGAGTCGGACACGACTGAACGACTAAACAATAACAACAACAATTTGTTATGAAGAGCTGATAAGGCTGGATTAGGCGTGAAAGTGCTTGATATATAAATGTTTTCCAAACACTACTGCAAGGCCCCATAATGACATGTTGCTTTGCTTCCATTTGGAACCTAGATGGGTTGCCTGGAAATTTACCAATTTATAGCATGGACATAACTTGCTAAGTAATGGATAGACAAATGTTTATTCTTTATGGAAAAAAACAAGTTGATTCCTCTGCTGGTTACTGTAGATAACTATGTTACTTTGGTGAAGGTTGCATGTGCGAGAGAGGCATTTACATGTTTGCAAGACAAGGCTTGCAGTTATTGGTGCAAACTGTCTGCTTCTGCACGGGTGCTGAGGAAGGAAGTATGCGTCGAATTCAAGAAGATACAATTCTAACAAATCCTCCTTACCCACTCCTTCCTGTCTCCTCGGTTCATCTCTCCACTAATAGATTAGATCTGCATGCCTCTAAACTAAAGAAGGTTTTGAAACAAGACAAGATGAAGCGTGGTTTAAAGTTAGAGGCATTTTAAGTTTACTTTTAGTGAAGAATAGGTTGATAAGCACATTTTCCATCAATACTGGACCTTAAGAATATGTGACAGAGCAGATTATACACCTTCTTCTATTCTTTGTGCTTTTAAGAAGCTCTAAAAATTACAAACAGAATTAAAGGGTTATTGTTAGTAACAACTTTAATTAATTACAAAATCAAATAAAGTTTCTTAAATGCAATCATAGTTCAGTTCTATTAACAATACATTCACAGTTATTAATAATCATTTTATGCCACTTCACTAATTACTTCTATTTTTTATGGAACTTTTATTGCGAAGTAAAAAAAGATAGAGAAAATACTAAATTGTGTGCTACTGCCACCTTATGTTTGATAGCAGAATAAATATATTTGTCAATGATAAAGTGTATCTTCCTTTGATTTATGTAAGTATTATTAGTTTTTATTAATGGACGGGCTTGATGTGTGTTAGTCATTATTTGTTTAATAATCTGCTTGTCTCCAGCTAGGGTGATTAATAACACTAACAGCTGATTGTATAGAGGCCCCTCTTGTCATATTGTAAGTAGAGCTTGCCCAGTTATGTGGGTGATTCTGCCCAATCAGTGCCATCATACATGCATATTCTGTTGCAAGCACAAGCTAAACAATATGGAGGGTGATATATTCGAGAGAGAATGTTAGGGGTGCAATGGCAGCCTCTATTATGCGCTATATGAGTGGCAAAATAAAGCAAGCTAGCCCAGAAAATTGTCAGATATGTCACTAAAATGTTTATTAAAAATATAACAATATATTAATTTTCATTCAATGTAATTTAGTTCAGAAATAGAAATAGTTCAGAAAATGATCTAGTATCGATGGGTTGGTTATCTAGAGTCACTGGTAAACACATAGCAGATCTATATTGATATATTAGCTTTTTAGTTAAATTCATCAACATCTTAAGAAAAGTATGTTAGTTATTGTAATTTAAAGTGTCTGAATGCCAAAACGAGTGTATGGGAATGGTAATAAAGGACTTGACCTCAATTATATTTTAACCCTTTGAACTTATTTCATGTAACAAAATGGAAGAAAACACAAATTTCATCAAGACAACAGAAGATAAGACACTTTTTACCTACTTTTCAAAAAGATCTGTTGGTCATTGAAAATATAAGGCCGTGGGACTTTTAGGCAGGATGCAACTGCGAGCCTCGCGAAGAGTGGCGAGCAGTTGAGGCACCCAACTTCGAGGCCCATGGGACTTTTAGGCTGCAATGAGCGCCGAAGGAACTCATTGCAGGGCTAGCGATGAGCACTGCAGGCGCTCATCGCGGGGCACGCAGGACTTTAATCGCCATAGACATGAGCACAGAAGGTGCTCATGTCGATGGACATGATAGCCGCTGAAACGTAGCACTTTGCCGCTGATCGCGAGGAACACGGTTTGCTAATTTAACTGCCAAAAATGTTTCAAGCGTGTAACTCTAAAAACCTGAAAAAACAGCAAAATAATAATAATAAAAAGTAATAACACACTCACACACAACACAGGGGGAGAGCCAGGAAGCCTGCGAGTGAGGTTGCAAGCAAATTTAAGCCATATTTGGTGTTTTTTGTCAATCAAAAATTGGCTAAGCGAGGAAAAAATGGCATCCGAAAAAACATAAAAATTCTGAAACAGGATGAAAATAAGGCTGAGCAATGCCAGACACGCAGGACTTAGAAAATACATAATGGCGAAGACAGTAACACATGAACAATACCAGGCACGCAGGACTTTGAAAATAAAACCAACACCAGTCAGCGTGTGCCATGCAAAGATTCAGCAGAGACACAGAGGAGAAAGACACAGGGAAGGGACAGGTGGGAGAAGGTGGAAAGATACACATGGAAATCCCAAGCAGAAAACTTGCAGGTTACAGGACCCTGCAATTTACAGTAGGTGGGAGGAAAGGCTCACAATGTGCACCCGAAAGCACGAGGCATGCAGGACTTGATGAGCATCGAGCTGAAGAGGAGAGGCTTGCAATGAGCGCCGAAGGTGCTCAATGCAAGACACACAATGAGCCCAAAAGACGCTCATTGTGGGGTTCGCGATGTGCAAAGACGCTCATTGTGGGGCTCGCGATGTGCACAGAAGGTAATCATTGCATGGGAGAGGCGACCACCCGGGGAGAGGCTCATGATGAGCATCGAAGGTGCTCAGAGGAGCAAAAGCCTCACATTGTGTGGCAAACAGGATTGCCAGCTTTACAATTTTATTCCCATATTTTTTTACGGGCAATTTCCTGGTATAATATATTAAACAGATTTAGTGGACGATTCTGACAAAACATTCTAACACATACAAATAGGAAAGTTTATCATATGAGCATTTGTAAAAGAAAGAAGTCCAGCTTAACAGTAGAAAGATGACTAAATGTCATCGACAGACATGATGAATGCTCACATCAGAAATGAATTTGTTTTCATTAGATGAGCATATTGAATTTAAGGGCGTGTGCATGATTAGAATTGTTGGAGGGGATTATAGACAGAAAATGTGTGACTTGACTTCACTCCATAACATCCATAGAAGTAGAACGGAAGAGAAAATGAAGGAGGGCAGAGAAGGAATAAGTAGGAAAGATAAAAGAGAACAGACACACAGCTAAATCCTGCCTTCATCTTGTAACAAAGTTCTGTTCTCAGAAGTGCCTTATTATTTTTACAGCTACCTGACTAATTTATATTGCTTTCTGTTGTTCTCTGGAGAGAACCTAGAAAATACTAGCGCAAGCATGTTTTAGTCATGTCAGTATAATGTGTAATAGCGTGTAAACGACCATCTACAAATGATGGAGTACAGAACTTTAAAAACCAAACCTCTTCTCTGTGGACACGTAGGGTTATGTTTAAAATTTCACCAATTGATGGTCACTGAGGAATGCTGTTGAGAAGAGATGCCACGGTTCCTATATTTTTTCAAGGCCTTATTCATTTATAATTTTATTTTATATTTTTGATTTTAGGCTCAATTCAGGTCCATGAAGGCATCTTCGTAAACTGCAAGCATTGCTCAACAATAGTGTGATTTAAAATTATTCACAGTGGCTATCAGACATTCCACCACCGACAATACCTCTGAAGCAAGCCCTGGATACAATCAGATATCATGGTTTTGAACACTTAGTGGTTGGTGAATGGTGGTTGGCTAATGCAGATTTGGCGGTGGACTTACAATGTCCAACAATGCCATGTTAATCAAAGACAGCATTAAGCCAAACATAAGTGAAGCATGACATCCTCTCAGGAAACTGAATATGACAAAACATATTCTTGTCTGATGTAATTGACACTTGTGTCATAATTATAATTTAAAATAATATGTGATAACTCCTGTATCTCAGATGAATGTGGTACCAATGTGGTAAACAATATCATATGGAGATGGTGATAGTACTCTTGGACCACTGACTGTGGTCACAGCTAAGCATTCCTTGTGAAATGACCCATCATTATTAATGGTTGTGACTATTGATTTAACATGACAGGTACCTAATGCTAGTAAATGAGATCAGATAAGTTGGTATATTGTTACAGTATTTGGCACTGTACTGTACATGCCTTCTTTTTTAGATTGTTATCCTCTTCTGCCTTTTCCACATTTTTTCAATGTTTGAATTGTATGTGTGTAACTGACTTGAATTACATAGTCCAGGTGTTTATGCATATGTTACGTTGAGTAGACGAAGACCATATGGAAGTGCTATGCATATTACTAGTTACTTCTATCAAAAGGAGTGATGTATCATGAGATTTCCATTCATCAGAGTATGGCCACTGTGGTGTACTGACCACGTGTGACTCTGGTAGATGTGAAGCATCATTATTATTAGTAATATTCAGTAATGCCTTTGAACCTATTTTGAATCCATTTTCCCCAGGCAGCCTCTTGTACTTCAATATTTGTATGAATGTTTCTGTGATTTAATATCTGATGAGATAGAAACTTTTACTAAGCAAATCTATACCTATGCATTTGTCTGAAACCCCCCTTACCTTGCCTGCTCCCCCCACCCCCAAAGCCTGTTGTTATTGCTTCTTATCTGTGAAATAACATTTGTCCATCCTTCTCATTTTCTGTTGCAATCTCTCCACTATCTGTAGGCCTCATTCTCTGCTCTCTCACTCTCTCTGGAACAACAATCACTCCCCTATATCTTATTTGCTTACATGACCTGCTTATCTTCATAAGGCCACTTTTCCTCTAATCTGTTCTCCTATGGATATATTCATGTCTGGCAACATATTTCTGTGCAGATTGAACCCCTTATGTCCAGTATTTCTCACTCTGGCTACCCCTGTCCCTGGGACCCCTTGCCTATATGTTATTAGCTTCCTTATGGACAGACTAGCAGTTTCATCGCAAACATCCACATAATATTACAAAAACCTACATGTAATACATTTAATAATCAGCATACATTGGAACAATGATATATTAAATGAACTGAGCCATGGAACAACATATATTTCACAATGCACCCAGAACTATAATACATAGGGGAACAGCACCATGAGGCCCCAGACCGGGGTCATATGGCTGACCATAGTCAATCTGATCACATACTGTTGCACATAACACCTAACATTTGCTTGCAGTGTACCAACCTTATCAAACAATTATAAATATTTACTGTCCAACATATTTTCTAAATATGTTTCTTTAAATTTGTTCATTGGAGAATGTTGTGCAATTAATTCTGATTTAATTTATTTGTAATTGCTGCTAGGTAACTCTTAAGTCTTTAAAAAAGCCTTTGCAAGTCTTATTCGGAACTCGTAATATTTTTGAAACAATTTAAGTACATTTGCAATTTACGGGTTAGAAGGCAATTACGTGCTACATGGATGGTTGTTATTGAATATCGATTTTGCGTTTTAACACTGGTCACATTTGCTGCATTGAAACATCAAAGGATGGGTTAGGATGAACAAGTTTTTGACAATTGCAGTGCTTTTTAGCCTGTACATTGAAAATGTAATGCAAATAGCAAAATGTAACTAAATGAACATCAGTAACATTTATAGGCTCCATTATGGGCTCAAGTAATTGGGATTTGGACAATTGAATAGGGGCCATAGTTTTCACCAGATACTATAGGTGTTCTTTTCTTTGGTTTGGGATTTTCTGTTGATTTGGTATAAAGATCCTTACTATTTTTGTGATAAGAGACTGTCCAAAAATAATAGGGTGCAGTTGTATAGTTACTTCTGCCTAAATGGAACATGCCTTTAACTTTTCAGTTTGCTTTCCAATTACCAGAAATATCACAGACTCCAAAAAAAGTTTTTGGAGGTTCAAAAGATTATACTTTCCCCCCAAAAACTGTCAAATGTAAAAGACAGTAAAGAGGAAGAAAACTCAGAAGAGTTCACAGTAGTAATGCATCAAGAGAAATAAAAAATCAGAATATTCAGATGAAAATGGGGCCTTAGAGACTCCTTGTTTAGAGCCTGGCTCTAGTATGGTGAGCATAGACCCTATCACTCAGAAGTAGTTAATGATAATTATAATTGTACCATATGTATGCATCCCTTTATAAGAGAGAAATATTATTTTTAAAGGTTTTTACATTTTAGATGATTTGAATTGTATTTCACCTGGTGAAAAATGATTATATATAGGTGTAAATGAAAGAATAGTTGGATCTACTAAGGTGCAAAAATATGATAGATGATGCAAGATAAATAGTGTTAAGTAGCAGGATCATAATACGTAATCAACAGATAACGTTTTAGTATGTACATAGGTCTCCATCTTTTGTCAATAGTGCTAGTGCTATCTGTTTTGGAGCACCATTTTAGCCATAAAATCCACTTATACTTGCAGTATAAGTGACATAGGCACCCTCTACAGCACCCTCCTGGAGAGAAAACACGAGACAGAGATTGTCGATATATCACATTCATTTTGTTAGAGAGAAATGTCAATCTGCGTTATCATTCCTCAAATTACAGTAACATGCGCCATAACAAAATTACAGCTCAAAAATAAAAATAAAAAATAAACTGGCCAACAAATCAGACCTGTTTTTTGACACAGTATTTATATTTTTACATGTTACTGTAAATGGAGTTTACTTCAATTCATCAATAACTCCTCATGCAATTATAAAATGTTTTTTACCCAATAATTATTAAGTACTTAATCAGTATTTCACTTTGGGTTAAAAAGATTGGTTATCAGAAAAACCCTCCTTCTTTTCTGTTAATATATCCCCTCAATAATATTTAAAACAAATAGGAATTAAATCTAGATAAAACATTTATTAGTAAATATCCAAATTGGCCAACAGCATATAAACATAAACTATATAGTTTATAAAACCAATGTATCAAAACTGTCTGTCAGTCAAAATGGATATCCTATGCATAGGATTTTTATACCGTATTAAAATATTCTTATAGAAAGAAAAAAAGACAAAATTCACATAAGACAAACATCACAAAACATATAACCAGATTATTGTGAGCTCACAAAAATAATATATATGTGCATAGTTATTCACAAACCACTTATTAAAGACAAACCTGACAAATTTAATATTTTTAAGCTTCAAATATAATTGAAGGATTTGAAGACAAACAAAAAAAAAATATTTTACTGCAACCAAACCTTTAAAAATATATGACATGAAATTAGTTTCTCAAAGTATTAATGATACATAGAAGTAGGTAGAGGGTGCTTTCTTTTTCAGTGGTTCTGTAAAAACTCCACCTGTTTCTTTAACTCTGGCTTCCTTAGTTCATTCTTGAATCGCTTTTCCTATGCCAATCATAAATATATTGGCTAGTCTGTGATCTGTCTAAAAATCATCCAATTTCTGCTTACATAAGAACACAGGAGACACATCCTGCATTTTGCCCATGCTTATCATTACCTTCTTCCATATTCCCTCAACCTCTTTACATCTGTCCAGCAAAAATGTATAATCTGCACTATTCATGCAGAGTCTTTTAGAGGAATGTTTTAAATATGCTACAGCACCTGCAGGATTTTGGATCAGGTTTCAGCATCCCTCAGCTACAGCATTATATACTAGTACATCACGGGGTGACATGTGGCTGTGGGTTTATGGTAGCTGCAGATTGCATTAATTTATTATCAGGGTCATTCTAAGTCATGGTAAAGGGATTATTATTATTATTTATTTGGGTTAATCAAGGGGTCCTTTTTAGGACCAGAATTTGGCATCTCTCTATATAATGTAGTCTTAATATTTCCTATTTCTTATGACAATAAACAGTATTAAATGTAAAAGGAAGCTTATGGTTTACAGATAATATTATGCTCAGCCAGTAGTAAAAAAGTGGAACAATATCTTAATGAAGCATAGGGAAAGAAAGTAATACAGCATTAATGCAATATATTTATAACCATTATTTTTAGCCTACAAGAGAGAGCTCAGGAAGTGATAAATCATAAGATATTGACTTAGATACCCTTCTTAAACATATAGGGCCTCATTCTATTATCGGCCATAAATCATCCGTAAGGCAGCGATTCCTTGCGGGGGTTCAGTTAACTCGCGATTCTATTATACGGCCCCGCAAGGATCTCCTTTTACGGCCGGCCGCATATCTTGAAACCGGCCGTAAGCTCTGAAATCTAAAAACGCAAACATAAATTCAAGCCTGCAATGTACAGCTCTGTAAATGCTAGGGATCATATTGGGGGACATGAGGATTAAAAGTAACCCCCTCTCAAGCTTGCACATCAGCCCAAACCCGAGTTCAAATTAACTGTTTATTTTCCGGCTGCGGCGTGGGCGTGTCTGAGGTGCTCCAAACACTCTGGACTTTTTATATGTATATTTTACGTATATTAAAAAAAATATATTTTACGGATTTGAGTATAGGGTAATTATGTGCTATTTTTTCTAACACCTAAAATCACTTTATAGTCTTCTCAAAGTGCAGGATGGCTTTATTTGAGCTATTTTAGGTGCTTAATTGGTGCTAGCGGGACCTGTTTGCTGCAAGTAAGCTGCGGCTCGTTTTTAGCCTTGCAGACAGGGTTCCCGGAGCAATAGAATCGCAACCAGGCTTTTCTTATGGCCGATTTCCTTGCGGCCATTTTAGATCAAAGGCTTTCCTCCGGCGCGATCGGCCGCAAGAGATAACAAGGCGCCGGCCGCAAGCCTGCCGGAATCCCCGGCCGGAGGGGAATAGAATAGCAGAATAGCTTGCAGCCGGTCCTTGCGGCCCCGCAGCGGCTGTGGCCGATAATAGAATGAGGCCCATAGTCACCAGGACTCTGACCTGTGACAATAAAGTGCTTTCTTTCAATCAATATAATTTATGCTAGATATCTCTGCAGAAGATGGTGAATATAAAACAAAAATTTGTTATATTTTTACTCACCGTTTTTCTGTAAAATATCCCCGCACTGGATCCCAGGATCATAAACTCTTATCCACCTTCCTCTAATGTCTCTCCGCTCTTATAACTCAGGTACCTGGAAGTTAATAGTTAATAATGACAGACAAATTGTATTATCAACCATTGCTTAAAATTTTATTGAATATGACATACATTAATATAGAAATCTTAATTATATGCGAAAGCATAGGTACATTGCAAGATATTCTGATCTATGACAGAGGTCCTAGTCATATGTTCTTGCAGTTTCTAAAAGTCTTAGCAAGCTTAGGCAATTAGGATGTGTGTTTTTCCATTGTAAATTTGAAAAGAAGAAGTGGCATCTTTTTCCTGGAATATTGCACATAATTTCTTGTTAACATTCTACAGTGTCACTTACAGTGAAAGTTGAAAAACAAAAATAGAGGAAATCAATGTATATATTTAATTAAGTATATAATTAAAAAGCTTGTATGCATAAATGCCCCCAAAATTCCCTAACAAATAGTAAGAGAATGGTAACAAGCAAAATGTTTTACTTATCAAAACAGTATTTTATAGATTATATTTTTATCATGAGATTTTAATAGGATGTAATGGGTTTTACTCCCAATTTTAGAGATCATTTCTTTTTTATTTGTTTGTAGTGTGTAGGGGAGAAGAAGTCAAAAGGTTCTTAATGTAAATTTTTTTTTTTTTAACTATTAGAAGATGATATGTGAGAGAAAGATTTGATAAAAACATAAATTATGGTAAAAGAAACAGAGATTGTAGATGTGTGAATATTGTTGGAGAGAACAAAATGTGAAATTAGATTTTTTTTAAAAAAAAAAGGGTAATTAAATCAACAACAAAAATTATACAAATGTGGTTGCAAACGGTTTGTATGTTGAAAAGAAAATTTAAATGTAAAAATCAAATATTACACAAATGAAAATACATATTTTCTAGAATTCAGGTTTAAGAGGAAGAATAGAATTTGAAGGAAAACCCACGATTCCTATTCTAGTTAATTTTCGTTTAAAAAAAATTACCATTTTTTTTACAAGAGAATGTTCAGAATCTTTTAGAATAATCATTTAATTTAGCAGAAATTTTAATCACATAGAGATTTCAAAGACAATTGATTGAAGAGTGCCAAGCACGTTCAATTAATGCGCTTGGCTGATTGGGCTCCCAGGGCCAAGCAAGTGAGGAGTGATTATTGTGTTTGGGGTGGGGAATGGAAGTATGCTCAAATATTCGTAAATAAATATACATTTCTGTTTTTAAAATTGTTTTTACATTTTTCTATAGCTGCCTCCATATGATGGATGCAGATCAACTCTTGAATTCCCAGATTGCCCCAACTTCTTCAGGTCACCAACAAACCACCAAATTTCATCATACTCACAGCCCCCCAATCTTCTGAAGGGTTTCACTTGGGTAACCTAAACAAACACTGAGTCAGAGGTACTCAGTCTGCTAACGAACAACTCATAAGTAGGTTTACTCTACAGGCCTGGTAACCCACTCAGAGAGCAGCCTATACTAAATAATATAATAAATGTTATAATAAACACACACACACTTTGAGATTGTAAAGGCCACAGTTCTTCTGTTAGTGAATTCATTAACAGGTAATAAGCACAAATGATGAGAGGTGCTTGCCCACCCATAAACTCAACTCAAAGGGACCCCATGCCCAAATAGTCCATATACCTTATGAGCAAACCCTGATGCCCACACCTCACTGTGGGCAAGCACTCTCCTTGTCAACCAGCTGTGACAAGGCCACCATACTGGATATTTTGCCAATGATCCAAGGAGGCATAACTGTTGTACTGGGGTAGAACAGGGATGAATGGGAAGGGAGATGTTAAGGTGATGAAACCTACTGAGTTAAGAAGAAAAGAGTAACTGTTAAACAAAGCTGTTACGTTACCATTCACCCCCCTTTAACACCAACCCCTTATATGAACCCCTTAACAAATAACCCCTTACATAACTAATTGGCAGACAACCAACATTTCCAATGATATTACTAGCCGAGTCAAATTACCATTACCATAACTCTGTACGTGCATGGGATTCCTTTCCTGTCACTTGCTGCCTTCCCAGAGAGAAATATCCTGTAGTATATCAGTCTAGTTTCACACAATACTTGGAAAGAGAATGGAAGAAAGGGGTGAGGGAAAAAGAAGGAAAGAGATGATGATTGAAAAAGAAGGAAAGGGGACGAGGAAAAGAGAAAAGGAGTGAAAGAATGAGGGATAAAATGGTTAGAAGTGATTATAAGAGGAGAGGAGAGAAATAAAAATGGGAGAGGGAGAATGGTGAGAGAAAGGGGGAGAGAGGTAGTGGGGGAAAGAGCGGTGGAGAGGAGGGAGAATAGTAGAGATTTGGAAAGGGGTTGAGGGGAGAGGGGGTTACAGAAGCAAAGGGCATGAGGAGGAGATGGGGGAGTGAAAAAATCTTATCTTAATTCTTAAATTGATAAAATAATTTGAATTATATCAAGGACTAATGATTTTAGAGAATGTTGGGCATTTTTTTAATTCTCTAGGTTCTGTATTTTTAGACATTATATAATGTTGTAGGTTAGTGCTGATATACAGGTATAGACTAACTTTTTTTAAGCATCGGTTGGGTATAATGTTTTTATCTAGGCAGAAAAGCCTTCTGTGCGTTTGTGATTTAATGACATGTCTTGGTCAGAAAAATATGTAATTTATTATCAGTGCACTCAGGAGATTTATGGCTTTTGGCATTTGCTAGAATTAAACTGATAATATTGATTTTAGTACAAAGTACAAAGTTCCAAATAAAAGAAAAAAAATTCTTACTGAATTGCTAGCTTTATTTTTTTTTTCCTTCCATCCAAAATAAGAAATATACTATTAGAAATCTAAACTTCTACTAAAACAACTGACTTTTTTTTCATATCTAAATAAAAAAATTGGGTTTGTCTAAACAGATGCAGTAAAATGTTGCAAATGTGTCTGGCCTTCTGGGTTAGGGAAATGTTTGAAATCTGTGGCACTAAAAGAGTTAAAAGTAAACAAAAACAAAAAAAAAACAGAAAAAAATATTTTTTTCAGTTGAATATTATTTAAGTAGTGGAGGTACTGTAGGTGCAGAGGAACAAAGCACCTTGGACCACAATAGTGTAGGGGCACATTGCAGCCTGGAATAAAAGAGGACTTGTAAATTATTTGGGGAGAAAGGCATATAATTCCTTTTATAGAATAGTGTCCTGACAACCTGCATACATTTTGGCTTCTATTTTTACCAATACAGGCACCTACCTTGTAAAGAGAAGTTGCAAGGGGGCCTCCAAATTATTTTTCACTGGAACCCTTCATTTGCTAGCTCTGCTATTGCAGGAGATACTATTTTATATAAATTGTGGAAAAAAAGTGTGGTTGTTTTACGGCACAAAAAGGAGGAAAAGATCAATCAAATACATATCTAAGTTTCTTGGATTATAAATGCATCTGATAGAGAAGAATCAGTAGTATGTAAAAAAAAACATATTTTGCATGAAAAAATACCCCAAAAAACATTTAAAACTTGAAGTTAGCAAAAAGTCTTGTAATTTCTAACAGCTGAAAATTGGAGTAAACACCCATTCAAGCCCAGGCTAAAATAGCATAAAATTCATAATTTTGTTTTGGCCAATCAGGAGGAAGCATAGCTAACTGAAACATTTGTATCAAACTCTGAGGTTCATTTTTGTGCTGTAAAGCAGTCTGGGATATGTAGTGTGGCACCATGTTGGAAGGTGATATGTATTTTAGTTTAAGAATCTCTCTGTGCAGCACATTCACACTCAATTACCACCCCTGCGGGTTGTCTATACCCTGCATCAACTACTGCTGCTAGTGTCTTTTTTTTTCCTCTCTGTGTTTGGCAGAGCTACAGTAAGTAGCAGCTGAGCCTGCTTGTGTTATTAATGCCCCTGCAGATTGTCCATTCCCTGCATCAACCACTGCTGCATGCTTTCTCTCTCTCTCTCACACTCACTCGCCACTTACACTCTCTCTCACTCCAGTCTTTCTGGTGGCAGCTTCAGATCTCACACACACACACAGCAGCTCTGTCTGTGCTGATTTCTAGTGGGGGGCATGGTCGGCTTACACAGCGACACAGGAAACAGTCTTGGGTTAACACTGGTTCCCAAATGCTCTATGATGATTGGGGGGGGGGGGGGGGTACCTATGTAGACACCACCGGGGGCATCAACATAATCATTAGAGGGATTTTTAGATATTAATACAAATAAAACATTTTATGAAATGTGCTGCATATATCAAAAATGCTTTTTGCATAAGAAGTGCAGGGGTGTATTAATCCATGAAACTTAGATATGCCTTTAACAAAATGGCATCCAATAACTTGTTTAAATAATGATCACAAAATGTATGTAAAGGTCCTTACAGCCAGAATAAATCAAATCATTTCTAACGCTTTAAACTCCTAGCAGGTATATGCTATGCTTGGCAGAGGCTTAAAGGGATATCTAAGTTATCTGGGTTATGAAAGCATCTGAAAAAATACCAAAATATACATTTAAACACTCACCTTGAAGTCACTTAAATTTCTTGCATTTGCAAACAGTTTGCTGCCAATTTCTTCTAAAATTAGCATAACAGTCATATTCAGTTTAACCAATCACAGGCATGGTTTCCATTTTGTTTTGGAATGATGTATCATTTTTTCATACACTTCCTTTTCATCATTTCCTTCCTGTGCATACAGAATAAGGCCCTCATTCAATTGCAATTTGGCCAATTGAATAGGGGTCTAAATAAGCACATAACATATATATATATATTTTTTTTTTAATTCTTTATTTTTGCACACGATAGGCAATGCAAGGCTAATACAATTTAGAGGCTTGCGCAGAAGCCAAAATATAAAATAGCATATCAATCGGGTCTTGGTGTGAGTACATATGTTACTTTGATTGGTATGGTTTTGGAAAATAATTAACTAAAAATTATTCAACAATTCTAAACATACCTATAGGTAGAACATATATGAAACTAAACATTTCACTTAGTGATATGGTAGATCGGTGCATCCATGCTCACAGCCGGACGAGGGTCGTCGTGTGTCCCCCTGCCACCTTCCCCATGTAAGTGCGTGTTTCACTTGTCCTGGTTTTGTTCCCACAACTCCCAAATTCTGTTAAATTTTTTAGTGGTGTGTCTGACTAAGGAGGTTAATCTATCCATAAGGTAATTGTCTTTTATCTTTGCTAGGACCAGAGCTACCAAGGGCAATTCCGGGCATCTCCACTTCTGAGCTAGCGCCCTACGTGCCTCTAAGTAAATCATGTTCAATAATTGTTGCTCTGGACGTGGGAGGTCTACTGTTGGTCTGGAGAGCAGGCAGGCCCAGGGGTCTAACTGTAACGGTCTCTGCAGTATGTTTGCGCTAAGGTTGATGATTTGAACCCAGTATGCCTGTACTACGGGGCACTTCCACCACATGTGTACATAGGTGCCTCGTTCCCCGCAACCGTGCCAGCATAGATCTGTGGAAGTGATCTGCATGCGGAATTGTTTCAATGGTGTAGTGTACCATCTAAGAAGTGTTTTGAATGATTGTTCCTGGAGGGTGACACATATTGATGATCTGGCTGTGGCCTCCCATATATCCTGCCAGTCGGAGCCCTCTAACGTCACACCCAGGTCAGTCTCCCATTGCTCTATGTATCGTAATTCCCCCCATTCTTTGGCCTCCCCGCTAAGATGAGAGTACAGTAATGATATGAGTCCTTTGGGGTGTGTTTCTTGGTAGCACATATTCTCAAACCAGGTAAGGGGGAGGGTGGCTATCTCTTTGACTTCTTTTGAGCTAGCGAAGTCTCGTAATTGGAGGTAGCGGAAGAAGTTCCTGGTTGTTAGGGGGGATTGTTCCCTGAGCTGGTCATATGTAACTCGTTTTTGTATAGATGGCAGTATCTCTGAATGCCTGCTCTCTCGAGGCCACTAAAGTCACCTGCTGTCATTCCCGGTTGGAAGGATCGGTTTCGAAGTACTGGAGACATTGGGGAGGGGAACCTGCTTAAAGAGTACTTGGCTGCTATTTGGTCCCAGATTCTCAGGGAGTTTGTTATTGCTGGGCAGGTTACTCTGGGGAGTGTTCTGTGTGCCTTGTGTAACCAGGGGTAAAATTGTGGTAAATCATGCCCCATTAATGATGACTCGAGTTCTACCCACCGTCGGGCGTCTGGTGTGGAGTGCCAGTATGCGAATTGTGCTGTCTGCGCCGCGAGGTAGTATATGTACAAGTTCGGTAATCCTAGCCCCCCTCTGTCCTTAGGGCCGTATAGGAGTTTTCTTGCTATTCTGGGCCGATTCTTTTGCCAAATGAACATGTCTATTGCTTTTTGGAGTGTGGCTAGGTCACTCCTTTTGATCGGTGTGGGCAGGGCCTGGAACAGGAACAGTATTCTAGGAAGGATGTTCATTTTAACTGAGTGGAGCCTACCTAACCACGAGATGGGTTTGTCTGTCCACTGTTCCAGGTCCCTTATGAGTGACCGAATCAATGGGGAGTAGTTTGTATCATGTAAGTGTTCGTGCTGTGCCGTGAGTTTGATCCCTAAATAGGGTATGTTATCGGTTGTGGTGGGCAGATGGTGTCTAACCTGTATTGTAACCCTGCCTTGAGCCGGGAGGTGAAAGGGTAGTGCCATGGATTTGGTGAAGTTCACTCTGTAGCCCGCTAGGGTTCCGTAATTCTCTAAAAGTTGTGTCAAATGTTCCATGGAGGTCAAGGGGTCCGTGAGAGTCAGCAGTACGTCGTCTGCATATGCAGATACTTTGAAGGTTTTTCCCGCTACCCTTATTCCGTGTATGTGTGGATGTTGGCGTATGGCTTGTAAGAGGAGGGAGATAGCGAACAGTAGCGGGGATAGAGGACAGCCCTGTCTTGTGCCGTTGTGAAGGTGGAATTGGGTCTTAGCAGCTCCTGCTATTAGGGTTTGGGCTCTCAGGTTGGTGTATAAGGCGCGTATGGCCTGGATGTATGCCCCCGAGAAGCCCCACTCCTCCAGCAGGCCAAACAGATATGGCCATTGCACCCTGTCAAAAGCCTTCTCCGCATCCAGGGATAAGGCCAGTGAAGGCTGCTCGGACACCTGCATGTACCATTTAAGCACCGCCCCCCTGCGTGTGTTTTCGTACAGTTGTCTACCTGGTATGAACCCTACCTGATCAGGGTGGATTAGGCGTGTGAGCATCAGCGCTAACCTGGCCGCCAGGATTTTTGCGTAGATTTTGAGGTCAGAATTGATCAGGGAGATGGGTCTATAATTTGCAGCCGATTTGGCATCTTTCCCGGGTTTTGGGATAAGCATGATGTTGGCCAATGCCATATCTGCGTCGGGTGCTCCGCCCGTCATGAAGTGATTATATAAGGCGGTGAGATGGGGGGCCAATTCTACTTTGAATTTCGTGTAATACCCTATGTCGTAGCCATCAGGGCCTGGAGCTTTGTTCCCTTTTAAGATCACTATTGCTTGTTCTACTTCCTGTTGTGTGATCGGATCTTGTGTGTGCGTATTTTCATAATGGGTTTGTGGTCCCCGCGGGGGCGTAGTGCTCTGGCTAATAGGGAGTCCATTTTGTTGGACTTTTCATAGAACAGTCGCCTAGACCTTTGAATGGAGTGTGCCACCCCCTCAAGCAGCACACTCCTGATCGAATGCCTCAATGCTGAGATTTCTGCTAATTTTGTTGCAGTGGGATTGTGTTTGTGCTGTTGTTCCGCTTTTCTCAGGGCGTTCTGAAAATCTATCAGTGCCTGTGTGTTGCTCTTTTTTGTGTGCGTTGCTGCTTTTATGAAGTGTCCTCTCAGAACCACTTTGTGAGCCGCCCATAACGTTACTGGGCCAACTTCTGGCGTGGTGTTATGTGTGAAGTATTCTGTGAGGAGAGTACGTGTGTCCTCGCATATGGTGTCGCTATTTAACAGGCTTGTGTTAAGGCGCCATGTCCAGGTGGCGGAATATTTGAGTTTGTCCAATGTGACTGATACGTCTGCATGGTCCGACCATGTAATACTGCCAATGTCCGCATGTATGAGTTTGGACATCCCTACCCCGTTGAGGAAAATGTGGTAAATTCTTGAGTATGTTCCATGGGGAGTCGAATAGAACGTGTAATCCCGTGTGTTTGGGTGTTGGAGCCTCCAGGTGTCTAGGAGTTGCGTGTCTGTAAGGAATGTGTGCAACAGCTTGTCCTGCGCACCTCTCCCATGGGACCTAGGTGAGCCTGTTTTCGAGCTTCTGTCAATCGCTGGACATGGAATAGCGTTAAAGTCGCCCCCCACTAGTGTTATCCCTCCCCCTCCGGCGTTTATGATTGTCGTGAGAGTGTCCCAATATGCTGGGTCTGGTATGTTAGGAGCGTATACGTCAATGATTCTTATTTTCATGCTATGTATAGTGCCTGTTAGAGCGATGTAGCGGCCCTCCGGGTCAGCTAGTGTCTCTGTGACGTGGAGTGGGCAGTTTTTGTATACCAGTATTGCCACTCCGGCGCGCTTGTGGAGCGCTCTCGCCTCATGGGTCTGTGGGAAATGTCTGTCTTTCAGGGATATTGACGCTGTCTTAGAAATGTGGGTTTCTTGTATAAGGGCAATGTCTATTTTGTATGATTTCAGGTCTCTCAACAATAGCCTACATTTGTTCGGGGTATTGAGTCCATTAACGTTGAGAGAGGCGACCTTAAGGGCCATAGTGTGGGGTGTGGTGGTGTGTTCGTGTGAGCACCTACTTTGTTATGTGGTCTGTTTCCCACTAGTCTTGGGTGGATCCCCCTCGTCCGGGCTGCGGGCAACAGCGATCACGTACTGCAGTGTGGCCACAAAGTCGTTTTGTAGGAAACCTCTACTGCGAATAGAAAGTACACCGATAACTCTCAGGTCAAAAGCTTAAACATAAACAAAAACATAAACAAGCATAAACATAAACTTAAATAAGACTCCGGTCTTACACCCTGCCAGAGATAGCAGGGTGCGTGGGTTCCCTTGTCTGAATAACGTGTAAATCCGGACGTATCCTCAGTGAGAGAGCCGGTTAACTGCTATGGACAAGTCCGCAGGAGTCGCCGGCTCCAAGGCAGTGTGCGTTGTGTCTGTAAAGGCTTTTGTGGTTCGCATGTGTCGGTGGGCAAGCAGGCACTTGCGTTTGTCATAATCGTTTGGAACTGGGTATGAGCCAATGTTCCTTTGTTACCTTACGGGGTATGATGTAATGGTAGGTTGGAAGCTAGGTCTCCGAGCGGGGGTGTCGTTCTGTCCATTCTGCGTTGGTTGTGTAGTAGTTAACACCTTTATGCTTCTGGGGGGGACCTAGCCGTTGTCATGGCTTCTTCATGTTCTCTGAGCCGGTGAGTGGTCACCCCTTCTGTGGATCTCATCTGTGGAGCTCATTCTTTGCCTCTTGGGGGGTGAGCATCTTCTCTGTTCCCTCGGAAGTCTCATGTGGGTCTGCGCTGGGTCCATGGCGTACCAGTCCATAATGCGAACCTCTTTGAGTTTCAGTGCCCTGATAAATGGTGGCACGTCTCTGTGTTCTGCTATGATGTGCTTGGTCCCTTTAAGTGTGACGATAAGGGCCAAGGGGAAGCCCCATCGGTGTTTGATGTTTCTGGCCCGCAGTTGATCTGTGATTGGCTTCAGGTGTCGCCGTGCTTGAAGAGTGAGCCATGAGAGGTCTTGGTATATCTGTATCTCGTGTCCGTGGAACAGCAGTGGAGGCTCAGAGTTTCTTAGCGTCTTTAGTATACGATCCTTATCTGTGAAGTAATGTAAGCGACATATGATATCCCTTGGGGCGTCTCCGTTGTTACTTTTGGGTCTAAGTGAGCGGTGCGCTCTGTCAAATTGGATCGGTGCTGATGGTGGTTTCTCTAGAATTAAATTAAATAGCTCTTGCAGGGCTGCTTGAATGTTTTCAGCCTCTGTTTCGGGTAGACCCTTTATCCTGAGGTTATTTCTGCGCCCCCTATTGTCAATATCATCTAGTGATCTCTGAAGCTGTGACATTTGGGCATCGTGAGCATCTAAACAGTCTGAGAGGGCTGTAATTTGGGTCTGCACACATCCCCTATCTCCCTCTAGGTCCTGGACACGGAGGCCTACCTGCCTGATGTCTGCGCCCAGTACCTCCATCTTGTGCTGAAATGAAGATTCTAGTTTTTGCTGCATAGTAGTGAGGTCTGCCTTAGAAGGCAAGTTCTTAAGCAGTTCCTTGATGTCTGGATCCGCTGAGGCTATTGATGCCTCGGATGCTGCTGGGCTGGATGGGCTGGATGGGTTAGAGAAGCGCTCTCCCGCCATCGGCGCCATATTTGCCTCACTGTGTTCCGCCGTGCGGCCGGCGTAATCTTTGAAAAGTTTTGAAACCGAGCCCGGTTTCTCGGCGGGTACCTTCCCGCTGCTTGTGTGGGCGCTCTGCGTCCGTCTGGGGTTCCCCATCTTCGTTTGTGCTCGTGTCCCTGCTGTTTTACTGCCTGTGCTGGCGGAGCCGATCTAACATGCGGCCATCTCTGCTGACGGTCGGACACGCCTCCATAACATATATTTTTAAAGAAGTTAAGATTTTCACTAACTAAAAACTTATTTAAAAAAATATGTTATGTGCTTATTTAGAGAACTATTCAATTGGCCAAATCGCAATTGAATGAGGGCCTAAGTGTTTAGCAATAAGAGTACTTTCTGATTCAAATGTAAAATTATTTGTTTTGGACAATTAGGTTAGCTGAAACTCTTGAATTAACTCTGGTTTCCTGTCTGTGGTGCAAAGCAGCATGGGGTATGTAGCAAAGCAGCCTGGGAAATGCAGTGTATCACTGACATGTGACAGGAAGCTGCAAGGAGGAAGCTGCAAGAAGATTGGCTGAGCAAGTAAGAGAAGGTAAATAGTGGGTTAATATTGCTCCCAGGTGCTACATGCTGATTGGGGGGGACCAGGTGCCTGTTTAGATACCCCCTGGAGGTGTCAACATGATCATTAGAGGGATTTTTAGATATTAATCAAAATTAAATGTTTTATGATTTGTGCTGCATACCCATAGGCTGCTTTTTGCCTATATAGTGCAGAAATGTATTAATCCAGCTCACTTAGATATTTAAGCCAAAATATGTGTTAATTTAAATGCAATTAATAAAAAATTCTCTTTAGCAGTTTTATTTGTAATTTTTTGCAAGGCAGAGCACATTGGAGCACCAGATAAGTCAGGAGACCAACTGAATTTTAACTGAGCCTATTATTATTTTATTTTGGGTAAAAAACAAATGCCCTTTCCCATCTTTTTTATTCTGCTGTGCAATAGAACCCATCTTGTATGTGCTTGTATGGAAAAAAAATGATTAGTGGAGTGAATGGTACAGGTGTGGTGTGCAAGTAAAGTGTTTGGCAATTATGGACAATGTGACTGTGATGTGTACTCATGCCAGATCTACCTTTTTGGAGCCCCTGGGCAGTGAAGTGGAGGAGCCACTGCAAGTGCATGGGCAAGGTATGCACACACCCTTTTTTCCCTTTTCTGTGTGTCAATATCACTTTCTTAATGCAAATCACAGACATTTCCCCATAACAGCCATTTTTACAACATAGCTACTCATACACACGCCAAGCTATTACTTGTTTATTAAATGGATTTGATGTGGGCCATATTATTTATGTGTTTCTAAAGGAGGGCAGTGAGCAAATAAAAACAGAGTAATTATGAGAGTTAAAAGACCACATGACAATGACAACAGAAATTATTTGAAAAAGTTGGAGTATAAGTAATCAGGAAAAAAGTTAGTTTTTTAGTTTTTAAGTAGAAACATATAAATTTGATGCCTCTGTTGGGCCCTGGGGAATCCATGATACATAGGTAGATGTTATGTGTGAGAGAGGCGTTTACAATTTTGGAGAGATATGGTTGCATTTCCTGAAGCAAGCCGTCTGCTCCTGGGCCAGTTAGGGGGAAGGGGTGTGGTGTCAAATGCAATCTTCTCCAATTAAGTAATGCTTTCTGTTTCCTCCTTCCTCAATCCTACCTCCACTGAAAAGACATGATCCAACTCTAATGAAGTATGAATCAAACACAAAATAGATTCCTATACACATAAACAGATTTTCCAAAAAAATATATATTTATATCCATAACTTACACATACTTGACAAACAAGTGTCTTTTTTCTTGAACTGCAGTGGACCTAACAGTATTGCTAATATAAGGGATCAGTGAGTGTGTGATAATGATATGTAGTATCTATATGTACTAATGTAATGTGTGTATGTGTATATACGTTCCAGATTACCATTCTCCTGCAATGCAATGACAAGCTAACACTTCTTCTTCCTTTTGTTACTTTAGTTCCATCTAGTGGCCAGTCAGTAAAGTATTAAATTTTTTCAGCCAGAAATCCATTATTTAAGAGTTTTTAACCTAAAACAAAAAAGGGCGCCCCTAGGCGGCTGCTTAGTTTATCTAATGGGTAGTTTGGCCATGTGTGGACTGACTGAATAGCATTGAATAGATTTGGAAGAGTGATAAAGTGGTTTGGCAAAGCACCAGTTCAATTTGGTCAAATCTGAATGTATATTGTATGGAACATTGTTAAAGGCATATCTAAGTTTCCTGGATTATGAATACATGCAATAGAGGAGAATCTGTAGTGTATGAAAACAGTGGTTTGCATGAAAAAATTCCAAAATAAACATTTAAAAACATACATTGAGGTTTGCAAAATGTCTTCTAATTTCGGCCAGATGTATTTTAGAGTAAAACTCTGTCTAAATTAGCCTAAAATTCATAATTCGTTTTGGCCAATCAGGAGCAAGCAGAGGCAGTTGCAACATTTGTATCAATGTATGTGGATCCTATCTGTGTTGTAATGCTGCCTGTATTTTCATATAAGAGTCTCTATTGGCAGCACATCCAAACTTGATTTTTTTCCTTTCTCTGTTTGGCAGAGCTAACAAAGAGGCAACTGAGCCTAATTGGGTGATTACCATCCCTGCTGGTAGTTCATTCTGTATATCCGCTACTGCTGCAGGTTTTTTTTTATGTCTTTCTCTCTCTTTCTCTTTTGTGCTGTGAGGCCGCCTTGCCCAACCATACCATTGAATGCTGTAGCTGCACAGCCATTTGGTGAGTAACGAATAAGATAACAATGAAAACCTAAATTTTAGTTATAAAACAAATAATTTTGCCAGTTTTACTCTAAACAGTAATGGTTTTGTTCCCTATGGTGAAAATAATCTATATGTAAGTTTACATTTTTATGGGAATCTAAAATGTAAATGAGAACTTATGAATGAATGGTAAAAACAAGCATGCCTAAGGGTTGCTGTTCTTCTGTGCAGAGGAGACTTATTTAGCATTTGAGTTCTGGCCTATCCTGTAGAAGCATAAGTGATCAAGAATAGATTGCATCCTGCGTGAGCAATATCTCATAGAACACACTATTAAATGATGTCTGTCCCCAGCTGTGTCTCTCTCTCTCTTTTTGTATGGTGTATGTCAAAAGATGTCAGGTATAACAGGAGACCAAAATGGCTCTGTGCATAGGACATACTTGGAGCAATGTGCTGCCCTTATTGTGTATAACCTTTAGACCTCTTATTTGTTGGAAAATACAGTAAATAAATATAATTTTTTTATTCATATTTGGACATCTAAAAAGAAGCTAAACAACGTATTTCCTGCTCAGACTTCCGAAAAATACAGTTATTGCACTGCACTCTGGGAAACTGGTCAGGCACATAAAAATGAATCCATAATACATAGTCTTTCTTTGATTCAATAGCAATTTATACATGGCAATTTATACACAGTCACTGTTTTGACCATAAATTGTCATCAATGTAGGGCTGGTACCTAACTTGTGCTGTAAAATTTTGTTTATAGTGGATAAAAAACAACAAAGTCAGAGGTGCTCATCAGAGAACGAACCAACCTTAATAGGTTGGTTCTATAGCCATGATAAGCTACTCTGAGAGCAACCTCTTTTAGCTCAGTGGACAAAAAATAAATAAAAGATTGTTTACAATATACAGTATCACATATTATAATTGTTGAACTATGAGACGTCACGCTTTGCGTGGTGCGTACGACTTTAGGCGATGAGCGTAGTGAGGCGAGCCGTTAACTTACAGCACTTAGGCGATGCGTCACGTAGCGAGGCGAGCGTCGCGTAGCGAGGCGAGCCATTAAGGCACTAAAACTCGCAGCACTTGGGCGATTAGCGCCAAAGACTCTCATTGTCTATGAACCTCGCAAAGGGAGGCGAGCAGTGGAGGCAATGAAACACATGGAACTTAGCCAGAAAGGAGCGCCAAATTCGCTTCTGCGAGCCTCGAGAAGCGATGCGAGCTGATCACACATTGAAACACGCGGGACTTAGCCTCCAAACACTTAGGAATTATGGGATCGCCTTAGGATGCAAGCAGTTGACGAATGCGGGACATCGAAAAAATAAAAAAAGAGACGCAGAATTACGACATAGGAAAAATACGAAGTTAATGGCCGACCGGCGCAAAACAAAAAAACACGGCAAAAAAAAATACAGCAAGAATTTCACACACAGCACGGGGGAACAGCCAGGATGTATGGGAGTGAGGTGAAACGCAAATTTAAGTCGAATTTGCCTAGTTTCCTCACTTGAAAAACGGCTAAACGAGAACAAAAAGGGCGGCCAAAAAAAATAAAAACGAGGCTACACGACCCAGGAATGTGCGAGGTACAAAATACACAATTACAACGGACGGCAAATGCTCGCGGACCGCTTAGCACATAGACAAACAACGCAATTTTACAACCCTAACTTGCAACAAACAACATTACACATCTAAAGTAGAGCATTACACAAATAAACCAACGGTTTGCGCACAGCAGCCTATTTCTAATGCACAGTTGGGACATTCATAACACTATCTCCTCAGGCCAGCAACAGTCCAACTGGACATTATATGCTGCAGGACAATAAACAGAGTTTGTTACCTCCTCAGGCTATTGATTGTTACATATTATAATTAGAAAATGGTAAACTATATTAATGTATTATTCAATGAATTCATTAATTAGTATTAAAAAAATATAGAGAGGAGCCAAATGACACATGAGGAGAGGCTCGCAATGAGCACCGAAGGTCCTTAGAGTATAAAAAGCTTAGCAGAAATGCAGCTAAGCACAGGCAAGTTCTAATAATGGGAGACTTTAATTACCCTGAAATAAACTGGATAAATGAGAACAGCAGTTCAGCTAAGGGGAGCAGGTTCTTGAGTACACTCAGGGATCATTATCTGGCCCAGGTAATACAAGAACCTACTAGAAATGGGGCCATCTTGGATTTAGTCATCACAAGTAATCTTGATATAATATCAAATGTTCAAATAGGGGAACCCTTGGGGAACAGTGATCACAACACAGTATCATTTGAGATTGAATACAAAAAACTGAGTTGTAAGGGGCCAACAAAAGCTCTAAATTTTAAAAGGACTAACTTTAATGGGCTAAGGGCAGAAAAACAACATATAGACTGGGACAAAGAACTTATAAAATACTGAAAATAAATGGACAACATTCAAATCCTTACTAAATAAACATACTCATCGGCATGTACCATGTGGAAATAAAATGAATAGGAGTAAATCATATCCCATGTGGCTTAACAATGACTTAAAGAGCATGATGAGGAAAAAGAAACATGCATTTAAATTATACAAGAAGTAGGGAACAGAGGCAGCTTTATGTGACTATAAGGATATCAACAAGGCTTGCAAAAGGGCTGTTAGACTGGCTAAAATAGAAAATGAGAAGTCAGTTGCAAAGGAAAGTAAGACTAACCCTAAAATATTTTTTAAATATATTAATGGGAAGAAGGCGAGGAAGGAAGCTATAGGAACATTACAATGTGACACAGGCCATCTGATAATTAGTGACCTGGAAAAGGCAGATGAGCTAAATAGGTTATTTTCGTCTGTATACACAAGGGAGGTACCAGTGGTTGGGACACTGCAACATAATGGGCCTACACTACCATCACTAAATAATTCGTTAACGCAGGAAGAAATCCAAAAGGGATTGGAGAAAATAAATGTTAATAAAGCCCCAGGTCCTGATAGAATTCATCCAAGGGTACCGAGGGAGCTGGGTTCTATAATAGCCAAACCATTATATCTAATCT
This sequence comes from Discoglossus pictus, assembly GCA_027410445.1. Lineage (NCBI taxonomy): Eukaryota > Metazoa > Chordata > Amphibia > Anura > Alytidae > Discoglossus > Discoglossus pictus. The sequence continues at coordinate 376,654,114 of CM050167.1, forward strand.
TTCAAGACTCATTCACTACAGGGTCTCTACCGGATGACTGGAGAAAAGCTGAGGTGATACCTATATTTAAGAAGGGATCTAGAGCAAATCCGGGGAATTATAGACCAGTGAGCCTCACTTCTGTAGTTGGGAAGCTTTTAGAAGGGTTAATAAGGGACAGAATTCAAGAATATGTCTATTTGAACAAGATCATAGGTAGCAGTCAATACAGATTTATGAAGGATAGGTCGTGTCAGATCAATCTAATTAGTTTCTATGAGGAGGTTAGTAGGAACTTGGATCAGGGCAACTCAGTGGTTGTAGTCTTTTTGCATTTTTCAAAGGCATTTGATACAGTGCCACATGGAAGACTAGTGAGCAAACTAAGGGATACAGCAATTGCAGTAAATATCTGCTCATGGATCGAGAGCTGGCTAAAAGACAGGAAGCAAAGGGTTGTTGTAAATGGAACATACTCCGATTGGACTAATGTGATAAGTGGGCTTCCTCAAGGTTCAGTATTAGGTCCTCTACTTTTTAACATATTTATTAATGACGTAGAAGTAGGACTCGGAAGTAGTGTCTCCCTTTTTGCTGATGACACTAAGTTGTGCAAGGTAATAAAATCAGATAATGATATACTTTCTCGACAAAGGGATTTGCATAAATTAGAGAAATGGGTGGCTAAATGGCAGATGAGATTTAATACAAATAAATGTAAGGTTATGCATTTGGGAAGGAAAAGTAGCCATGCAATTTATAATCTTAATGGAGCAAATCTAGGTGTATCAGATATTGAAAGGGATTTGGGAGTACTAGTGGACAACCACCTAGGTAACAGTGCTCAATGCCAAGCAGCAACTGCAAAGGCAAGTAAAATATTAGCATGTATTAGGAAGGGTATAGAAGCCAGGGAAGCAAATATAATTCTATCACTATACAAATGCCTAGTACGCCCTCATTTGGAATATGGAGTACAATTTTGGGCACCACTTCATAAAAAGGACATTTTATAGCTGGAAAATGTACAGAGAAGGGAAACAAAACTAATAAGGGGAATGGAGGGGCTAAGTTATGAAGAAAGACTAACCAAATTAAACTTATTTTCGCTAGAAAAAAGGCGTCTACGAGGAGATATGATTACCTTATTTAAATACATCCAGGGTCAATATAAGGCTTTGACAAGTGATTTTTTTGTAGCAAGAGATTTTCAACTGACAAGAGGACACCCTTTGAGGTTAGAGAAAAAAAGATTTCACCTTAAACAAAGAACAAAAATGCAGGTATTTCAAAAATTTAAAATGTATTTCAACATTATGTGGTCCAAATTGTGCTGAATTAAGTGGAATTTTGTCTATACACATTATTTTAAACCCTTTGTTCTTTCAAAGCTCAAATCACAGTTTTTTTGATGTGCTGAATCCATATTATATTCTGACTAGCGACTTGCACGTAAAAAAATGATGTTTGGCACACAATGTTACATAGTTACATAGTTACATAGTAATTAAGGTTGAAAAAAGACTTTCAGTCCATCAAGTTCAACCTGTTAAGATCTCCTCTGATCTGCAATATGCGGATTAGTTATTAATTAATTAGTTGTTAAATAATTATTAATAGTATAGTATTTCAGGATGAATAAAGAGTTAGTCCATCAAATTCAACCTATTTAGATCTCTATTGATCTTTTTAATATGTGGACTATTTATTATTAATTGTTAATTGATCCAGAGGAAGGCAAACAGAAAAAAAAAAAACATTGAAACTTTGCCAATTGTCTCATAAGTGGAAAAAATATAAATTCCTTCCTGACCTTAAACAAAGAAAAGGGTTCTTCACAGTAAGGCTGGTTAAACTGTGGAATTCTCTACCAAAGGAGGTTGTGACAGCAAATTCGATAGACAACTTCAAAAAGGGGTTAGATATATTTTTTATAAAGAGGGCATTCAAGGCTATCCTAGATAACTAGCGAAGGAATATTGATCCAGGGAGAAATTTGATTTGCAGTTTCTGGGGATGGAATTTTGCTTTTTTTCCACCTATGAGACAATTGGCAAAGTTTCAATGTTTTTTTTTTTTCTGTTTGCCTTCCTCTGGATCAATTAACAATTAATAATAAATAGTCCACATATTAAAAAGATCAATAGAGATCTAAAAAGGTTGAACTTGATGGACTAACTCTTTATTCATCCTACAATACTATACTATTAATAATTATTTAACAACTAATTAATTAATAACTAATCCGCATATTGCAGATCAGAGGAGATCTTAACAGGTTGAACTTGATGGACTGAAAGTCTTTTTTCAACCTTAATTACTATGTAACTATGTAACTATGTAATATTGTGTGCCAAACAACATTACCATGGCTTCAAATGTTATTGACTGTCATTTTTTGACGCGCAAGTCGCTAGTCAGAATATAATATGGATTCAGCACATCAAAAAAACTGTGATTTGAGCTTTGAAAGAACAAAGGGTTTAAAATAATGTGTATAGACAAAATTCCACTTATTCCGCACAATTTAGACCACATAATGTTGAAATACATTTAAATTTTTTGAAATACCTGCATTTTTCAATTAGAAATCAAATAAATTAAATCTGTGTTTACATGTGTCGCTGACTGCCCCCAACAGGCCCACAGCTACAGCTCTATGTAGTGAGCAAAAGAAAAAATATATAAATTAGCCCTTCACAAATACATCTGTACAGAGCATGAAATGCTGGAATCATCTAAACAGGTCAGTTATGGGTTAACCTTTCAGTGCATTCCTGTGTGCAGGTAAAAACTGCTATCAGTCACTGTCTTCACCCCAGAGCTCAGCTGTCTGTTTTTACTCATGCTACAGTGAGTAGGCAGGAAAAACATTGTTATGTAAAAAAAACTTAAAAGTAGATTTCTTTAGCTATTGTTAGTGTAATTAAAAAAGAAAAAAACATACCATCTTGTGCTCTTTCACTCCATGAAGAGCACTTACATTGAGGTAAATGGCCCTTTATGTAAGGAATTATTTGTTTTGCTCTTGACTAATTTTGATATATAGCTATATTTTATAATTTAAGACATCAGTTATTCTAATCTTTAGGCAAATATCTGAAATTGATTTCCACCAAGTGTATGTTTAAGAAGCAAAACTATCTCTACCTTGTATTAAATACAGTAATATTAGACCATGGATAAACTCTTTCAAACTCTATATATAGGACATTTCTATCTTACAGCTGTAATTGAATGTCTTAGTTGGCGCTCATGCCAGCAGTTTATGCAGGACAGATTTTTAGTTAAATAAATAGCTGGTCGGCAGACAGGTGTGCCTGAGCATGCATCTCGCTTAGGGATTTGGTTTTCGGCAGTTTCTTAGCAACACACACATTGTCTCCAGACAACAGCACGAACAGTCTGAACAAGACAGATGCACTTTAACAAATGGGGTTCTGATGATCTGATATAATGTATGTGATGAATATTTTATTACATTTCCAGATTATATCACCAACATCTCAGCCTTGTGCTTTATCAATCAAAGAGGCATATCTTATATATTAATGATTCTCCTCTACACAAATAAGAGTTCATACTGTAATATGTATAGCTTAAAGGATAGAGGGCAGATATGACAGGAATCGTGAAATATGTCAAAGGATATCATAAAGTTCAGGAGGGAAGTATTTTGCAGAAAAAAATGAATCCAAAAATGGGAAAGTATTACTTTACAGAAAAAACTAGCAGATAATTGGGATAGCCATACAGCGGAGGTGGTAATGTCAAACGGTTAAGAAATGTAAGCATGCCTGAGGATCCTGAGGCTTAATAAAGTCAAGTTTTAGGCACACAAGATGGGCCGTCACATCTGTGTCACACCACAACAAACGGCATAACAGCTGCCATTACACACCTCAGAGAGAGAGAGATGACAGTGAGATACAGCACATAGAGAGAGACAGCACAGAGAGAGAGAATGTGCCACACAACACAGCAAGCGCCGTCACACACTACATACCATAGCAAGCAGCATAACAGCTGCCTTTACACACCTCAGAGAGAGAGAGAGAGATGACAGTGAGATATATATAGCACAGAGAGAGAGAGAGATACAGCACAGAGAGAGAGAGACAGCACAGAGAGAGAGAATGTGCCACACAACACAGCAAGCGCCGTCACACCCTACATACCATAGCAAGCAGCATAACAGCCGCCATTACACACCTCAGAGAGAGAGAGATGACAGTGAGATACAGCACATAGAGAGAGACAGCACAGAGAGAGAGAATGTGCCACACAACACAGCAAGCAATGTTACACACTACATACCATAGCGAGCAGCATAACAGCCGCCATTACACACATCAGAGAGAGAGATGTAGCACATAGAGAGAGACAGCACAGAGAGAGAGAATGTGCCATACAACCCAGCAAGCGCCATCACACACTACACACCATAACACGCAGCATAACAGCCGCCATTACACACCTCAGAGAGAGAGAGAGAGCTCAGAGAGATACAGTACAGAAAGAGACAACACAGAGAGAAATAGAGAACATGTCACACAACACAGCAAGCACCAACAAGCGATACATGCCATAGCAAGCAGCATAACAGCCACCATTACACAAGAGAGAGAGAGAGAGACAGTACACAGATGGACAGCACACCGATGGACAGAGACAGACAGCAAAGAGTGAGGGAGAACCCGCCTCACAACAGAGCAAGCGCTGCCACACTCTACACACCACATCAAGCTGCATAACAGAACATTGTCGATCCCAGAGAGAGACACACAGCACAGAGAGAGACATATCAAAGAGAGCGAGACAGCACAGAGAGAGACAGCACAGACAATTGAAGATAACATTCTATAATACCGTAATATCACTAATACAGATGTCATACTGCAAGTTGTCGTCCTGTTGCGGCCCTCAAGACTTAGCTGCAATGAGCTCCAAAATCGCTCATTGCAGGGGTGGAGATAAGCGCCGCAGTCGCTCAGTGCGAGATCCGTGGGACTTAGGTTTAGGCTGCAAGGAGCACCAAAGGCTCGGGCTCGCGATGAGTGCCGCTGGTGCTCATCGCGAGCCTTTGTAGGACTTTGCAAAAATGTTGGACCTCGTAAAAATTACGAATTAAAAGGCCGAACCATGGAACTGGAAAGACCAACAAAAAAAAACATATATGCCTCAAATTTACTTACAAACTCACACACAGCACAGGGAGAGAGCCAGGGAGCCTGTGAGTGAGGTTGCAAGTTAATTTGAGGCATATTTGGCATTTTCATGCTGTAAAATCGCCTAAGCAAGAAAAAAAAATGTTGGACGGGAAAAACGTAACAGTATGAAAACAAGGCCAAAGGCAGTAAAAAAGAACTCGAAGCCAGTAACACTTAACCCAAGGCAGTAACATTTAACTCAAAGCAGTAACACTTAACCAAAGTCAGTAACACTCATTGCGAGGCCCCTAAACTACAGGCGCTCATCGCAGGACTTGCAATGAACACCGAAGGTGCTCAGAGGAGGCCCCGCATTGTGTGGCAAACAGCGTTAGTACATGGGGGAGAGGCTCGCGATAAGCGCCGAAGGTGCTCAGAGTGGCCATAGCCTTGCATTGTGTGGCAAACAGCAGTGGGCTTCAAATTTTATTGCCGTAATTTTTGATAGGGAAAAAGCCAGTAATATATTAGTTACACAATATTGTGTAAGATATGGGGGTAGAATGATCAAATGAGAAACAATTATTGATAAACAGGGATAACTGAGATTAAGCATAAATAACAGGGTTAACAAATAAATTATCCAAACTCGATAGGAAACAGTGGAAGTTGAAATATTCAACCCCACTTTTCAAATAGTTTGATAAATAATGACACATGAATGCTGCAGCTATACAAATTATATATAATATATATATATATATATATATATATATTTTATATACAAATTATATATATAATCTATTATAGTATATATTATACAAATTAAGGTATTGTATTAAAAAAAACATAAATGTATGTATCTTTTTAGGAGAGCATTGGGTTGCCCACAACTAGATTAGATTATAACAAAAGCCAAATGTGGTCACAAGGGGAAGTCTTCTTGTTGTACAATAATAAAATCTAAATACTGTATATATGATTTTAATAATTTCTAGGATGAACTTTATGAGATTAACTTTTCTTTTTATGTTGACAATCATAATATTAATTTATTATTATTTGCATGGTGCCAACATACTTCCCTACAGCTCGGATCGTGCCAGCCGCATCCTATATGGTGCCAATAAACTTCTGTATCACTGGTATATAGTAAATTCACAGGATGATAATTCATTGCGTTCGTGCCACCCCGCATCCTATATGGTGCCAATATACTTATGTATCACTGGGATATAGTAAATTCACGGGATGACAATGACATTAAGTTCGTCCCACCCCGCATCCGTGCATAAAATAATTAAAGTGCAGCCTGTTGCTACAATACTCAAAGTGCAGCCTGTGCTTATAAGACTGAGAGTGCAGCCTTTGCTTATAAGAACCAAAGTGCAGTCTGTGCTTGCAAGAAACCAAATGTAGCTTGTGCTTACAAGAACCCAAGTGTTGCTTGTGCTTACATCATGAGCTTGAAGAAGGCTAGTGATACCACTCAGCAGAAAAGAAAAATTGTGAGAATCATGATAGAGCAGAAAAAAAGATTTAATAGCCAGGTATGAGCGTGGTAGCCGCGTGTGTAATCTCGCTGCTGAGTACTTCCTGCCTAAAACAACGATCTCTACAATACTGAAAAATAAGGAAGCAATTAAGGGAACCAATATGGCTAAAGGTGTGAAGGCTGTTACTAAGCAAAGGTCACAGACATTGGAGGAAGAGGAGAAATTGTTGTACATTTGGATTCACGAAAAACAGTTAGTGGGTGACAATATTTCCCAGGCAGTAATTTGCGGGAAAGCAAAACATTTTATCTGGCAAAAGAAGAGCCTACAACAAGTAGTGGGAGCAGTGAAAAATGAAAAGCCAGTCATGGTTGGTTTTAGAATATTACAAATATAACTGGCATTCACAGCATGGTGAGGCATGGAGAGACAGACAGTCCCGAACAAGAATCTGCTGAAATATTTGTTAGGTAGTTTAAAGACTATGTAGAGACTGAGGCTTTTCTTCCCCAACAAATCTTCAACTGTGATGAGACAGGTTTATTTTTTAAGAAAATACCTACCCGAACTTGCATCACTCAAGAAGATAATATGTTGCCAGAGCACAAAATGATGAAGGACAGACAAAATCTCTACTAATGTATCATCCCAGAACCCCAGAGTTTTCAAAAGAGAAAATGTGATAAAAGTGTAATGTGGAGGACCAACATCAAAGCCTGGGTAACCAGGCAGTTCTTCATTGTTCTTCATTGAATAGATGAACAAAACATTTTTGCAGGAAAGTAACTGTTTCTGAGGGCTCTTCAAATATGGGACAATGCTCCTGCTCACCTCCAGGCTTGGAGAACAACTTGCTGAAGGACTTTAATTTTATAACTGTGAAGTTCTTGCCCCCTAACACAACTCCTCTGATCCAGCCCATTGACCAGCAGGCCACCTCAAACTTAAAGAAACTGTTCCAGTGGTGCTTTGAGGTGACCTTGGATACGGAGAGAGTTCTGGAAAGACCATTTCAATATCCTCCACTATGTCACTCTGATAGATAAGGCCTGGCGTGCAATCTCTTACAAGATTATGAACTGTAGCTGGAGGAAATTGTGGCTAGAAGCTGTAACCGAGGAACTTGGAGACTGAACCTAGAGACTTGGACTTGGAGACCTAGTCCAATAGTGGAGGACATTGAAGAGTTAGTGGAGGAGCACATACAAGAGCTCAGCAATGAGGAGCTGCAGGAACTTCAAATGGAGCAGCAACAGATAGTGGCTGAGGAAATCTCTTCAGCTGAAGAGGAGGGAAGGGAGGAATCACCTACTGCTCTGATCAAAGAAACGTGTGCTAAATTGTTTGAATTACAACATTTTGTGGAAAAGTATCACCCTGACAAAGCTCAATCAAGACAAAATCTAGGCTTGTTTAATGATCAAACAATGTCTCACTTCAGAAATATTTTGAAATGAATGCAGTGAAACTCCCTACATCAGAGTCTCCAGCAGGATTCAGTGGTGTTAAGAGACATAAATGAGAAAGATCTCCTGTTCAAGTGTCTGATGTTTTATTGGAAGAGGACTCTCCTTCCAAGCAATAACCTTTTTCCTCCTCCTCCTCTACATCACTACCATCCCCTTGTGCCCTCAAATCCTCTCAGTACAGTTAAAGTGAAGTTAATTTCTATTTTATTTTATGTAATTCTTGTTTTTTATTTATGTCTGTTTAGTGTTAATGTTTTGTAAGAAACAGCACCATCAGTTCAAATGTGAAATGTTTGGGGTATTTCAATGCACATTGATCCCTATGGGAAATTCTACCTTGGAACTCATCCTTTTTCGTACTCAACCTGCCATCCGGAATGGATTATGTTAAGTACCAAGGTACCACTGTACATACTAAAACTGACTGATACATAAATAGTTGAAGAGGCTAGCAAACTATGTGTTATAGCAACAACAACAAAAAACAAACTACAAAGCACTTTGTCAGAATGAGCTTTCACAAGTTTATAGACTAAGATTAATGAAAAGGGTAGGGAGCAGAGGGCAAGGACCAGAGACTAGATTATACTTTCAGGGATAATTTATATATTTTGTAACTAGAAAAATGTGCTCAAAAGTGTCTATACTCACAGTATTTCCCTAACCTACCATAATATCCACCAAATTAACTTGCTTTATGTTTGACAGTAAAAATGTGTCTGTTTTTCCGTCATGAGCTGTTTGTAATTTCCAGTAAATGTATTTCTTCTGGGCTGTACTATCAAATCATTCTTTATTCACAACTAATAACTGAATTTGTCAACAATACAATATAACAAAACACAACACTTTACAGCATGTCTATACAGTATACAGAGGTCTAACACATCCCTGCCTGAAGCTACACTGGTCTGTCTGAGCCTCAGCGAGCTGCCTTATATAGCACTCTAATTAGAGCCAATGCAGGCCTAATAGGTTCATTTTTTGGCAGGGAAAGTGTGTGTCCAGTAAATGTTGAACATGATGGACATGTTCTCACCATTACTGAGAACTCCCTCTGCATTGACCGCCTCTTTAAACCAATGGTGAGTCTGTACACGCAGTGGCCTACAAAGCTTAAGACTTTTTTTATGTAATTTTTTTTTATTAAACTTGCACCAATGTGCTTTGTGTCCCTCTCTGTTCCTCAGTTGATCCTTCCTTGTTTTGGTAAATCAATCAAGCCCTTAACATTTTTTTGTTTGTCTGTAATTAGGATCTGTTTAGGCACTTTGCAAAAATAGCTTTAACATAAATTATATTTTTTCACAAAAACATACAGTATAAATATGGTAAAGGACTTGCCTTTGAAATGTGTAAGGCTATATAGATGATTTATAGAGAGAACAGACTAGATGGGCCTATTGTTCCTTTGCTGCTGCCAAAATCTAAGAGCCCGCTTTAATTGCAAGCCTGCATATCGAGGGATCCTGGCCGTATGTTTTCCGGCCTGCTGCTGGCTCCCATTCATCTCCGATTCTGAAGCTATTCCATTGTGCAAGGGATGCGACCCACTGTTACGATACAATCACGGTATAACGTAGTGCACTCAGGGCTCTCAGCCAATAGAAATCTGTCTAGCCGCAGGTGATTGACAGAGGGAGATTATAAAGTTGCGTTCCACCTGCCCATGGGTTGACTGTGTTGTATTTTCTTCCGAAGTTGCACGCAGGTCCCGGAGTTGGAGGTTTTTGAGTGAGAGTGAGAGAGTAGGAAAATTCTGAGAGCAGTATATTGCGTTTTTGTTTATTTCTATTCATCTAATTATGATTCTACACTTAAATCTTGATTACACATATTTATAGATTACACATAATAGCAATACACATAAAGTAAAAAGAACCAACATAGATACACATAGAGCTAGGTCCACACACACACACAAGCCATCCACCCCACACCCTATCCCCCAACAGTTAATAAACACACATAATACACATATTTTTTTTGCCTCATACATATACAAAAAAACTTTTTTTATTTAACCTTATATTATTTAAGGGATTTAAATGGAGGGAGGAGAGAGGAGGGGAGAGGAGTGGCCCCAAATAGTGTCCCCAAAGTGACTGTGTGCTATAACGAGTGGGAGAGCGTGGCCAAGGACCTTCTCAGCCAAGTGCCCGTAGCTGGAGCTTCAGGCCTGGTGGCCCAGCAGGACCCAGGCTCAATGTCAGCTGAATATGACATACACCAACATGCTCCCACATGTACATCACACACAAATGTACAAATGTACATAATGATCTGTTTAATATTTCACCAATTGATGGTCACTCAGGAATACTGTTGAGAAGAGATGCTGCAGCCCCTATCTTTTTAAAGCCTTATTTAGTAAGTGTTATGTTTTTGTTTTAGGTACAATTCAGGTCCATGAAGGCATCTTCTGCATCTGCAAGCATTGTGAAGGAAATGTATTAAGGTTTAAGGTTTTCACAGTGCCTCTCAGGTAGACATTCCTTCAATGACAGCCCACCGCCCCCTTAACATGTAGCTCCAACAATTTTAAATCTGTCATATAGACTAATACCGCTATGTCGGTGGACTTGCAGAGTCTTACAATGGCATGCTAATGACAGCTAGCATTAATATATGCACTAGTGAATTATATGATCCTGACCTCAATATCAGTCTGGGAACATATCCTTGGGTCTGATGTAATTAACAATAAATATGGTTGCTGACCTTTGTGTCCTCTCCGTATTAATGGGTATTTTCCCCTATTGCTGATATTATGGTTATCCTTTAACATGTGCTAACAGCTTTATAGCTGATGGATGTGATACCAATGTTGATGAACAATATCATATTGCAAAGATGATTGTACACCTTGACCACTGACGCTGGTCACAGGTAAGCATTTATTGTGAGATGACACATCATTATTAATGGTCATGGCCAGTGAGTTATCCTGAGAAATAGCTAATGGTTAGTAATGCTTGCAGATGGGAATCAGGTGAGTTGGTATATTGTTACAGTTACAGTGTTTAGCACTGTACTGTACATGCAAGTTTGTTTATTTTGTATCCTCCTCTACCTTCTTTTTTTTACCACTTTATTTCAGATTTTTGTTTTGTCAACACACTGTATGAAACTGGATTGGATTACACAGTCCAGAGAAGCAGATATAGACAATTTGTAAGTGCTATGCACATTAATGGTTTCTTCAATTAAATGGAGTGATTTCTGATATACCTTTTTTCCCTCAGATTCTAGTTGCAGTGGTGTAGTGACCACATGTGACCCTGGTAGGTGCTATGCATCATGCTTATTCTAGACTATGACATTACCCCCTTTAGGTATCCCCTTTTTCCCAACAAAAGCCGCTTGCTCTCCTGGGATCCGTGCACACCGCACCCATGATATTAATGCACAGTCTTGTCCATTTGTGATTGTGCTCTGTGTATAAAGAAAAAGCTTTGTTATACCGTTCTCACTGTGTCAGTGTGTTTTCAATGGTTGGGGTTGTTTGGCCATATTTTAAAGTGCATTGGTGTGTTTTGCTAGTATGTAAACCCTTTGCGGGTCCAATTTGGAAGCTGTAAGCTTTGGGCCAATATTTGCGGTTTGCGGGGCTTGACTGCAAGTGCGGTCTTGAATTTTTTTTTCAAAATAAATAGCGATATGCAATTTTAGTGATCGGAACTCTTGCTGCCGTGAAAGGTCAAAGGCTTCGGGAGGCTGTAAGTTTCGGGTTTATCCACTGCAAAGTTTTCAAGCCTCTGTTCTGTGATTTCTTTTGAACAGTAAAGTGTGTTTGGTATCCAAACTTGTGCATTGATTAGCAGCAGCTGAGAGGGGGTGTGGTTTTGCCTGTCTGAGGCTATATCAGTTTGTGACTTTTTGTGGTTTGTTTGCCTCAATTCTGGGATTTCTCCTGAACAGTAGGCGTTTTTGTGTACTTGTGCATTGATTAGTGGCAGCAGAGAGGGGTGTGGTTTTGCCTGTGTGAAGCTGTATCAGGGTGTGGCTTTTTGTGTTCTGTCTGCCTCTGTTCTGTGATTTCTCCTGAACAGTAAATTGAGTTTGGGTACTTGTGCAGTGATTAGTGGGCAAGTGAGTAGTAAGAACCTAATAGAAACATGGGAAGTAGCGAACTTGTGAGCTTGCAAACACTTCTGGTGTAAGTGCAGTTCTAGTATTAGTGTATTCGTTTAAAAAAAAGGAGGGAGTTCAAACAAAAGTGGACTATATTGTAGTGCTTTATACAATATTTTTTCCTCACTGTAATTAGTAATTATGAGTCAGTCCAGTGACAACCTCAGTGTGCATTCTGTCACATGTATGACATGTTGGCACAGCTGATTCAGAGTCCATACCTCTGTGGCAGGTGTGAGCATGTTGCCTATCTTGAAGCTCAAATTGGAGAACTGGAGAGGAGAATTGCAGCACTTAGTGATATTGCTCAACTCGAAAGGGAGTTGGTGCTCACTGAGCACAGTTTAGATGGGCTTAGCATGGAGGGTGGAGATGGGTTTAGTGAGGATGCCCAGGGAGGTAGCTGGGTTACACTTACAAGGGGAAGCAGGGGGAACTGTAGGAGGAGGCAGGCCAGTTCTGAGTTGGCACAAACCAAAAGATTTTCCAGATTGAGTGAAACTGTTGGGGATGTCCATTCAGGAATGGCAATGCCAGATAGAGCTGTTCACTCTAATAGCCGGGAGAACAGTTCTACTAGAAGAGGGAGGGCAGCAGAGGCAGAGCAAGAGAAAAGTTTTGGTGTTAGGGGGCTCTATTATTAGGAAGGTAGACAGGGTGATTTGTCACCCAGATCCCAGCAATCAAATAGTTTGCGGTCTCCCGGGTGCTCGGGTTCGGGATGTTGTGGATATGGTAGATAAATTATTGGGAGGGTCTGGAAATGAACCGGCGGTCTTGGTGCATATTGATACTAATGACAAAGTTAGTGGAAGAGGGAGAGTCCTAAATAATGATTTTATAGAACTAGGTAATAGGCTGAATGCAAGGACCTACAAGGTAGTATTTTCCGAGATACTACCAGTGTCATGTGATAGTCCAGGGAGACAGAAGGAGCTTAGGGAGGTTAATGCATGGCTAAAAAAGTGGTGCATTAAGGAGAGGTTTAGGTTTTTAGAGCACTGGGCTGACTTCCCACTTGGGTACAATCTCTATAGCAGCGATGGATTGCACCTTAATGAAGAGGGAACTGGTGTGCTAGGGACACTGCAACATAATGGGGCATCACTACCTTCACCAAATAATTGGTTAATGCAGGAAGAAATCCAAAAGAGTTTGAAGAAAATAAATGTTAATAAAGTCCCAAGTCCTGATGGAATATATGTAACGGTACTGAGGGAACTGGGCTCTGTAATAGCCAAACCATTCTATATAATTTTTTAAGAATCACTCAACAAGAAGAAATCCAGGAAATTATAGACCTTTAAGTCTCACTTCTACAGTATAGTGGGAAAGCTTTTAGAAGGGTTAACAAGGGATAGTATACAATAATATTAATACAAAATATGAGATTAGTAATCTGAGGGGAGGTAGTATGAAAAAACTATATAAATCTGTTGAAATAGTAAATACTAAATAAATGTATTTAATTCATACCTATCGAAATGAAAAGGTGTAAATAAGTTACTAAACAAAATAAGAGAAAAGAACACCTATATATCCAAACCGGTTTAAACTCCTAAGGTAGGGTAGTAATTCATTTATTATAATTCAAACATTTTTATCTGGATAAGTAAAATTTCTCAATTTATTCAATACATATACAAGTATGACATGTTAAAAACAATTAAAATTAACATATAGCAGCAATGAACACACACCAGAACAATGAAAGAAGTTAAGTATAATAATGTAATTGCTATAGAGACAAGGCAAAAAAAATCACATTTTAATATGTCGGGATTAATACGACATATTATTTTCTAAATAATATAGAATAATGAATTTTGAGTTCAGAATCAATTTATAGACACATATTCCTTTTTATAAAATAACATTTATTGAAAATACCAAAATCAACTAGTCTAATGATAAAATGTAATATATCAAATCAAATGTAAATAAAACACAGTAATATATCAAATCAAATGCAAATAAAACTCAGTATAACCAGACAGATAATAAAAGAAAATGAATACATCATATTGTAATACTTATTATTTATGATATTTTCTATACAGTCCTAAAATCTCAATACAAAAGTGTATCTCATTCACATGAACAATAAAACCTGGAATAGCAACCCATAGAACAAAATCAGATAAATCAATTAATAAAATTCATCCTTAATAACGTTTTAGCATGTACTAACAATGACTAATTATGTTATAATATATAGCTATACAGGAATGTATTGAATATAACACAATTATGGTAAAATATTTTATAATATAATTGATAAGTTAACTAAGTAAAATTAATTTATCTGTATTGGTCAAAAAGAAAAATGAGATATCTAATTTTGTATTAAAATTTATATCCGGATTTATAAATTTCAATGACAAAAGGAAATCTAAATAACTTTTTGATAAGAAATAAACCAAACAGAGAAATTATGGTAATGGTTTTCATTTATATCATAAAATAAAATATTTCAATTTATACATTACCAATTATGATAGGATTCCACTGGTTAATCCCAAAGTTGTCTCGCCTTTCCACAAGATAGAAGTTTTTATCTCTTACTTTCTTTCTCTCCCTCTCTCTCTCTTCTTTCTCCTTGTTTTTCTTTTTTTTAGATTCTGTTTCTATCCATAATTATACCTCTTGCTTATTTGCCTATCAGAATCCCAAATCAGTTAAAGTATCTAGTAACCAATAGAATCTTTTCATGATGTCATCACCTATTTAAATTTTATAATGAATATATTTTTCTATAGAGACGTTTATTCCTTTAACCATAAGATGGCGCTCTCAGGCCTTTGAATTTTCATCCCTTTAATTAACTAATGACCCCTTTGACCCACAACCTATAAACACAATGAAGTCATAAGAATGTTTATCAATTAGATATCCCTAGACAGATTTATTATTCTGTTTATTAGACTTGGTGTCTATGAAACAAATTCTTCACATGTGAAATATTAAGGAGGGTATCATTACCTTATAGACCTAGGAATTCACTCAGATATTTATCTCTTACAGAACAAAGAATTATTCAACCATGGATAGTTCTTTTGTGGGCAGCTGTGAAAACATATTTTTCACATAGATATATTCAAGTAAAAGAATTGCACGCATAGGTACATATATAAATATACAGCATAAAATATTAATACAATGGATATAAAAATAGTGGTTAATAATTGGAATATCATATTATACTATAATATCCATATAAGATAGAACTTTATTCATACAAAAGTTCTGACAAATATAACCTGAATAAAAATCAAAGTGATAAAGTGCACAGTGCTATAAGGTGATGATTCAATGAAAAATGTATTCTATTCTGATTTGGTGGTAGCGGAGCCCACCATTTACTCCTTTACACTAATTCTAAATATACTATATGCACAAAACCTGAAGAAACTCAATAAACTAATCCTAATGGTGGTACTGGGGATCCACCAATTACCCCCTAATCTAACATACCAAAACAAGCTAACCTACTCTAAAAGTGACTAAGTGCTGTGCAAACTTTAAATTTATATAGTAAGCAAATATTTTAAAGCATATTGAAAGGGATTTGGGAGTACTTGTGGACAGCCACCCATGTAACAGTGCTCAATGCCAATCAGCATCTGCAAAGGCAAGTAAAATATTAGCATGTATTAAGAAGGGTATAGAAGCAAGGGAAGCAAATATAATTCTGCCACTATACAAATCCCTGGTACTCCCTCATTTGGAATACGGAGTACAATTTTTGGCACCACTACATAAAAAGGAAATGTTTAGAGCTGGAAAAGGTACAGAGAACAAAAACAACAAAACTGTTAATTGAAACGGAGGGCCACAAAGGATTTATTTTTAATTTTTCCCCTTTTGAGAGAGGTTGGCGAAGTTTCACAGTTTTATTTTTTTGTTTGCCTTCCTCTGGATCAGTTAACAATGAATCTGCATATTGCAGATCAGAAGATATCCAAAAAGGTTAAACTTGATAGGCTAAAGGTCTTTTTTTTTTCAACCTCAATTACTATGTAACTATGTAACTGTAACCCATAACCCTGTCGCAGCCTGCAAAAAAATGCAAATTGAATAGCAAATTAACTTATGATTGCTCAAATGAATGAGGCTCTAAGTCTCCTTATTTACTTTGGTTAATCTAATCTACCCATATTTTTTAGTTTTCTCTTTTCTCTGTTTAGGATTATGCCATGTTTTTATCTCAAAAATTTAGGAATTCCTCTGCTACCAAAATCCCCTAAAAATCGTGAAAATAAGAAAATAGTAATTTAACAATTTTTCAAAATCCATATTGGAAAATTAAAGTTTTACTAGTCAAAGGACCCCCACAACTTTTTTTTTAATGTTTATTCACAATCTACAGAAAAGCAATGTGTCATTTTAATATAAATTATGTCTATTTTATTTAGTGCCTAATAAAAACAAACTTGGAGATATTGAAAATAAACAATGTAAATGATTTTAAAAGGCTGTATGTGCAGGTATATTTCAAGTATAATTTTTTTTATCTGAGCCAAACTGAATATGTTTAATAATAAATGTTGTACATTTTCCTGTCTTATGGTTCACTATACTTTTTTTGATGAATTCTCACAGAATCATTTCATGTATAAATTAAAAAGTAATTAAAAGACCAGCTGCTTTAGATTTTACCGTATTTATTCAATGGCATTTTAGCAGATACTGAATACCTTCCAACATTTAATGAGCTGGATATTAAAGTCCAGCTTTAACCAGGTAAAGCTAAGCACTGCCTCCTACAGACTGTTCATTGGAATTTGTATAATTGCATCCTTATCCATAGATAGGGACCAGTAAAATTCTGTTCTGGATAAGGGGTGATGTCACGCCCAGAATGTGATTAGACAGCGTCTGTCAGGGATAATGGCGGCGGTGTATGCCGAGCACACTGAGGACTGAACCATGGAAGTTCAAGGATTAACATACTTCTAACAAAAAAGACGATGGTGTTGTATAACAATTGCAAGGCTCTACGTTAAAAGCTGAGAAATCTGGAAGCGACATCACAAACAGCAAAATGAGTTTGGTGATCTATCTCTATACCTCCCCATACACTGTAAATGAAATCTACAATGATCACACATATCGACTTTGAATAAATGTAACAAAAAGAAACGTTATCGATCTACATCTTGGCAAGTTGCAGAAATGGTATGTGAAGGAGTGAGACATACCAAAGCAACGGATGGTGTAAGGTCGCGAGGGATTGTCACGGACTTCTTTTTCTCAGGGTGTTGGGCTATTGAGCCACCAGACTTCTTGGCTCCAGCAATGGATTATCGGTATAAACACCGCTATTGTATTTGTAAACCTGCTTTGTTCCATTGTTTGCCAGATTAAGCCAATTCCATCAGGAAGAGAGGTCAGACATCAGACTGCCAGATGAAGTTAATCACGTCAGATATGTGCTAGAGATGGCAGGATGTGAATTGGAGTTAATCCTATTGATCTCAGGATGTGAGGTCATCTCCTGTAATTGTCTGCCACCCCCTTCCATTGTTGTGCTCTGTACACTCCCTCTGTATCGATCTCCTATAAATACTGTGGTAATTTTCAAAAATAAATCAGTTCACCAAAGACATACAGAAATCGTATGGTCTCTTTATTTTGTTTCTGTTCTCTTGGATGGCTGCAATACTGAACCTTTCTCCACCCTACAAGTAATCTGTTCTAGTCACTACCACAAGAAGGTTACTGTGAATCCTGTAAGCTCTGATTCCTGATGTAGAGACTCTGACTGATACAGAAGCCAGATTTCAGGGTGCTGGTGCAAACATTTCAAAGAACCCAACGGTCCTTGCGGGTAGATAACCTGTAGTTTATAGCAGGTGGCCCTGGGCTTGTATAGCCCCTACTCACGGATCGTCACAGGGATATTCAGAGACCAGAGAGGGGAGAGGGGAGTGGCTTAAGAAATAAGACCAGAGAGGGGAGTGGCTTGAGAAATAAGGTAACGGGCCACAAGGGGCTAATAAGTGCCAACCACTACTAAAAACCAGTTTGACAGTCAGAATACACTGATCTCTTGAAGGTTGCAATTGTGAAACTTTTGCTTACCAGATGACTCCTGCTGTAGTGGAAAAGGATGCTCCAGAAACGTGAGTAATACAAGCAAGTGATGTTGCAAACGGCCTAGACAGACACGGTAATGAGAATTACTCGTTTATTAAAAAAGGTTGCAGTCACAAAGCAATAAAATAAGAATTCTTTATTTTTGATTGGACAAAGTCAATATAAAGAACTATTGATAACTTCAACTATATACCTTGTCTGAGAACTTTGGACCCCCATGACACTTATGGGGATAATAATAGGGTTCTCATTGTCCTATGAGGGTCTTCATAGACCTTTATGGAACTGATTGTTAAATAGAGGGTTACAGGGGTCTGTATAGACCCCCATAAGGGATGAGATTAGATAGAGGTTTATGGGGTCTGTATAGACCCTCAGAAGTGATGGGATTAATTAGGTCTAAATGGGTTAAATAGGCCCAGTTAGGGTTATTAGGTCCAGATATGTTAAAATATGCCCAATTAGGGTTAGATTGGCTCAGTAAGGGTTATATAGGCCCAGTTACGGTTAAATATGGTTTAGTATAGGTTAAAGGGGTATAGTCAGGTTTAAGGGGTTAATGGGGTATAGTTAGAGTTAATATATCTAAAGTGTTTGCCAAATTCTACCAGAAATTGTATAATTTAGAGGAAGATCCAGCTTGCATAAAACCTTCTATGACACAGATTCAATCTTTTTTGAGTCTATGCAGTTTACAATCAATTACAAACAGACATTTTGAAATGTTAAATGAGGCAATAACAGTGGAGGAAGTTTCTTCAGCGATCAAAAGTTTAAAAACTTTTAAAGATCAGGGGCCTGATGGTTTTAGTAACTCCTCCTATAAGATATGTCAACCAGTTAGTGTCCATCATTTGAAGGATTTGTTCAACAAAATCAAAGAAGAGGGCAAATTGCCACAAGAAATGTTATTGGAAAATATAATCACAATTCCAAAAAAACAGGGAGATCTACTGGAGTGTGGCAATTACAGAGCTATCTCTTTATTAAATACTGACGTTAAATTATTTTTCAAAAATGTTGTCCTTGAGAATTGGAAATATAATATCTATAATATCTAAGCTGATTTAATTGGAACAAATGGGATTTACCAAGAAATTAATGAACTTGATTGCATATACAAGAACAAATAGTACTCCCGCTCTATTCCTATCTTTAGATGCAAAGAAAGCATTTGATAGGATAGGGTGGGAGTACATGCATCTGACCTTGGCTGAGTACAGATTTGATAAGTTTGGTACTCACACGATTGGCTTGTTATATACAGAACCTAAGGCCTCAATATCGTGAATTGGTCTTAAATCTCAAGTTTTCAATATTTGTAACAGAACTAGACAAGGGTGCCCCCTCTCTCCTTTCTTGTACTCACTGATGATCGAACCTTTCGCTGAAGCAGTTAGAAAATCTTTGAGCATAGGGGGAATAAAAGTAGAAGAGATGGAGAACAAAATAACCTTGTTTGCAGACAACGTAATACTTTATATAACAAATCCCCAGGACTCGTTGATTCACTTAAAAGAGTTGTTAGATAGATTTAGCTTAATTTCTAACTATAAAATTAATACACAAAATCAGGAGTATAAGCATTTTGTCTTTAGAGGAAATAAAAGAACTGGAACAAAAATATCCATTTAATTGACAGTAAATTGGATTTACACATCTAGGAATACAGTTCAAAGATGAAATAAAGAAGATAATTGCTATAAATCTTAAAAAAATATTTCTTAAATGTTCTGAACTTATCTCTAGTGAAAAGACAAACGTCTATCATTTTCAGGTAGAACAGCATTAATAAAAATGACTCTAATACCCAAGTTCAATTATGTTGTTCGATGTATCCCTCTAGCTGTTCCAATGTACTGCACTCAAAGATTACACATTCTGATAGATAGATTCATTCACACTAGTAAGCATATAAGACTTAAAAAATCTATTATGGCCAGGCAATTTACAAAAGGGGGTATAGCGTATCCAATCATTAGAACATATCATGATGTTATAATTGTTTTGCACATAATAAAATGGTCAGAGCCAAAAAATAAATATGCATGGTCACAGATTGAAAACAAAATGGTTTTGAAAGGTGATTTAAACTCATTGATATGTATGGATAATTTCAATAATAAAGATATAACAGATGGAGCTCTTATAGTAAAGAATCTATTTGATTTTTGGAAAATAATTAATAATAAACTACACCCGAGTCCCTATCCAAGTCCAATTATACCATTAGATTCCCTAGCAAGATACTACAAATCTCCTTTTCCTAATGAATGAAAAAAGCAAGGTCTTCACTAACTAATAACTTCTGTAAAAAAATATGCTATGTGCTGAAATAGAACCCTATTCAATTAGCTGAATCGCAATTTAATAAGGCTGTAAGATAGAACCTTCCATTATCTGTTGTATCTTGTATTTTTTTGGGGATGACTTCAATCTTGAAACTCAAGCTTGTATTACTCAGGTTTTCACGGTTGCTAAGTGGATAATAGTCTCCAGATGGAAACAAGAGTACACCCTGCGCTGGAGCGAAGTAGTAGAGATAATGAATAGAAATCGGGAATTGGAGAAAAAAAATTCTCCTCAGGATTAATTAAAAATGATAAATATAAATGGAAAATCTGGGACAATTTAAATATATATAAATAAATAGCAAGAATGCATCTGGCGGCTGTCATGTAATAATTATGCAATAATATATTGATTCTCTCCTCACCATTATTCAACACAGGCACATTTTATTAGATATTGTTTGTTATTGTATGTTGTGTAGCATATGTTTGATTTTCAATATCCTAATCAAAGCACTATAAACATATGATCACACTTAAGTTAAAAGTTATCTAACGACATGTTTAAAAAAAAAAGAAAAAATGTATAAATAATAATTGTGTTTGATTATGTTCTTTTTTGTACATGTATAAATAAAAAAAAGAAATAAAAAAAGAAAATAAACAATGAAAATTGTTTTAAAAGACTGTATTTGCAGGTATACTATCTGAGCCAAACTGAATATCTTTAATAATAAATGTTTTACATTTTCCTGTCTTATAGTTCACTATACTTTTTGTGATGAATTCTCACAGAATCGTTTCATGTATAAATTAAAAAGTAATTAAAAGACCAGCTGCTTTAGATTTTACCTTATTTATTCAATGGCATTTTACCAGATACTGAACACCTTCCAACATTTAATGAGCTGGATATTAAAGCCCAGCTTTAACCAGGTAAAGCTAAGCACTGCCTCCTACAGACTGTTTGTTGGAATTTGTATAATTGCATCCTCATCCATAGAACATTCCAGATGACAGTAACACTGCACACAATTAATTTATTTTCGCTTAGATTTAAACACTTTTGACCACGTTTCTTGTTACTGTTTTACTTCTAGCATTTCTGTCCTAGCCAGCAAGTGTCCAAGGTATCATAGTGTCCAAGACAAACAATAACTTGTCATCTCCTTTGTTGTTCTCTCCATATAATGTACATTTTTTGAAGGTGAGGCAATTAATGATCATTTGATATATGGATTTCTCTATATCTCTTAGGGAATCTACACCCTAAGGGTAATTTGCATAAACAAAACAAATAAGTCAGAGGTGCTCATCAGAGAACGACCTAACCTTACTTAATAGGTTAGTTCTATGGACATGATAATCCACTCCCAGAGCAATCTCTTTTAGCTCACTTGTGCCCTTCACAGGGAGAAATATCCTGCAGTATATCAGACTAGTCTCACTCAAAAGAGTGACCCAGCACGAAATACCATGTAATTCTACTCTGAACAGGAGAAACAGCAAACCACAGACGCGTTTCGGTCTTCTTTGGTCCTCGTTAGTGAGGTGCAGCTGTACTCCCTAAGGCACAGTGAGCAAGGGGTCCACGTCTGGATTAGTCAATACCTCTTAGGGAGACTAAATCCTAAGGATAATTTGCATAAACAAAACAAATATGATAGTATAATATACAAGTACATGTATATTTGAACAGGATTATAAGTAGGAGTCAACATGGATGTATGATGGATAGGTCACGTCAAGCAAATCTAATGTTCTAAGTTTCTATGAGGAGGTTAGTAGGAACTTGGATCAAGGCAACTCTGTGGATCTAGTATTTTTGGATTTTGCAAAGGCTTTTGAGACAGTGGCACATGGAGACTTGAATGCAAAATAAGGGATACAGGAATTGCAGTAAATATGTGCTCATGGATTGAGAGCTGGCTTAAAGACAGGAAGCAAAGGATTGTTGCAAATGGAGCATACTCAGCATGGACTAATGTGGTAAGTGGGATTCCTCAGGGTTCAGTATTAGGTCCTCTTCTTTTTAACATATTTATTAATGACTTAGAACTAGGAATGGAAAGTATTGTCTACATTTTTGCTGATGACACTAAGTTGTGCAAGGTAATTAAATCAGAAAATGATATACTTTCCCTCCAAAGGGATTTGCATAAATTAGAGAAATAGGTAACTAAATGGCAGATGACATTTTTCTATTTATTTTTGATACAGGATTTATCCTGAAAAATGTTCTAGTAAATATATATTTACTGATCCAATATGTTGCTTAACAAATGTTATCTATTTAAAATGAAAGAAGTTGTAGAAAATGGAACATAATGGTGTTCATTTAATAAAACAGCCAAATTCCATATTCAGTAATCTATCATTTGTAGAATTATGTCTTCATTTTCAGCTGCATTTCTCACATTATTATTCAGCGTATATACAACCCGCTTTGGATATTTTACTATGCGTTTTAAAAGCCTTTACGTGAAGTGAAAAATGTATTTGAGCCTATAGGGAATAGTCAGCAAATTTCCATGTAAATTAAGATCAGTCAAAATTATAAAAATAGAACAGGAAATATAAGTTCCCCAGGATCAGACATGTTTTAGGATGGTAGACTGCACAAAACTTGTCAATCTACATCACAGATCAAAATTATGATATAAAGGGCCACTTTGGTCCAAAACTTTGTCAAGCATTTAAAAGAACATATTACAATACATATATTATATAAATTGAAGTAATAAATTATATTATATTTATTAAAGAATATTAACACTAAATCAATAGAGAGATACAAATAGTTATCTGGAGAGTTCTACACTATAGATCAAACTTCTAATGTTAAAAATTTCATATTTAAAATGCATGATTGGGATATTTGAACTATAGTGGTACTTTAATTATTATTATATCTATTCCCAACAAACAAACATCTGACCACTACAGTGTTCCTTTACTAATATATGCAGTTATTATTTACTGCGGCAACAGTTTACTGCCTTGGATTGCTTTCTAGATAGGATGGTGTGTTGTAAAATTATAAGACTTACCGGTACATTAGTTCTACTGAAAACCGTGCCACACTTTTGCCATATTTCAAATGCAGCAGCTCAAAGCTTCAATGTCTTCTCTTACAAGTATTAGTGAACATACAAATGTTGACACCCACTGGTGCTAAAATGCATTTAACAGATAATAATTAAGCCATTAAAGGCTTATTATTTCTTTAGAAAAACATTACATTACTTAAATGACCCTTTAAGTAGAGTTACAGTATCTAAATATTTAAATTATGGTCTTAGATTTTCATACATATGTATTTTTGTCATCGCTCTGTTTTTAACTATATTTCTAATTTAATTTTTACTTGCAGCTTGGATTATTCAGGCCCTCATTCAATTGCGATTTGGCCAATTGAATAGTGCTCTAAATAAGCACATAACACATTTTTTTTTTTTAAATAAGTTTTTAGTTAGTGAAAACCTTGTTTTTGGATCGATGTTTACTAACTAAAAACTTCTTTAAAAAAATATGTTATGTGCTTATTTAGAGCCCTATTCAATTGGCCAAATTGCAATTGAATGAGGGCCTCAGTGTTTTGCAGCATTTGAGGTGGTTTGAACATAAGCTCAACAGATATGTAAGAAAAGATAGTGAAAGGGCCACAGAAGTCACCATATGTGCTCTGCACCATCAGAGTGTGGAAAATCATGTGTAACGTCAATCACTTCATGAGCGCTGTTGCGAGGAAAATTATATATTTGAAATATCTGAATATGACAGTTTGCATAATTAGGCAGAGAAATTATCATAATTATCATAATTTTAATTAAAAAAAACATTTAATGCCTCTTATATTTATCCATGATACTTTTTGGAAAGGTTGCATGTATGATAGGGACATTTACATTTCTCCAGGAACAGGACTTGCAACTATCCTTGTGAGTAAACAGGTGTAGGGGAGGTGTCAACCCTCTTTTCCTGATAGATAACAACTGCCCCTTAAGGTCCAAGCTATCAGGAAGTGTTGACATTATACAAGGTATTACTTTCTTGCACAGAATCTTTAACAACTGTGCAAGAAAGTAATTTTATTTTATGCTTATAGTTTATGCACTTGCTACTGTTGATAATTTATTAAATATTTTACAAATATGTGAAGCATTTTCCTGAGCTACAGTGGTCCATTTAAACTTTTTAACAACGTGACATCCCCTATTCTGAATGTTGGAAGTACGCTGAAATTAAACTAGGACATCTTCATCTGGATAATCCAATTAATAAGATAAAAAGAGCAGTTAGCTTATATATACAATCTACCAATTAAAAAAAGAAAGATCTACTAACAGGTTCTACTACGTTTCAGAAATGTGTATTTTGATGGTAAAAAAAGCCATCATAACATTCATATTTAGCTATAGTAAACGCTAAGAGCCAGAATCAATTGAGCTTGTGCATGTTCCTGTAGCCCATAAGTGATTGGTATCTTTTTGCAGGATCCAAACGGGTTACGAGTTAGGGCCTTGAAAAAATTACGATGGTTAAACCCGTAACTTACAGCCTCCCGAAGCCTTTGATCTTTCACTTTAGCAAGACATAGGAGGCAAAAATTGGAAATCGTTATTCGATTGCTCCAATTCCCCAAGCCCGCAAATGTTTTCACACCCGCAATCATAGACATTGGAATTAATTGCACAACAGTCTCAAGCTCGCAAATCATCAGGAAATTAAATGTATTTTTATGTTTAATTTTGGGGTTAAATTGATCTCAGGTATCAATGAGTTAATACATATCAGGCCATCCATATGCACTAGAATAGTATTGGCATTAATTTTCATAATTCTTTATTTTGCGGGTTTGCGAGTCTGATCGCATATCGGACCCCCGAACGTAATACATTGACATGTAACCTCCATGTTTTACTGCCGTAATAATGACAGTCTCATTTTCTATTGGCTGATTCGAAACGGGAGGTTACGGGCTTGCTTAATTGACCGTGTTCCCGCCCTGAACTGCTACGAACCAGTGCATGGTTTACGGTTTCGGCTTTGGGACAGTAACTTGCGGGCTTGAGCAATTGATTAGCATTGTAATCTGCGACGAACCTGCAGACATACGGCCTACAACGATCGAGTTGTGGGCTTGCAATTTAATCGGGCCCGATATTTCTCGGTGAAGGGAGGAGTAGGGATACTTAACAATCGTTTGTGCATATGCTAACTTTCATTTAAATGACAGGATGACTTTTGCTATTTGTCAGCAACTGTAGAATAATAACATTTTTTGTCTGTTTCGCAATGAAGCATTTATGTTTGCTGACAGAATTAAACAGGGACATTTGTTTTACTGTTTAATGGGCGCCCACATTGAGTTCTTAACAATTATTTATTGCTATTAGAATTTTCACTTAGCTTGCCTTTTCAGAAGTAATTTATTTTACCAATGCTCTTTCCTCAAGACAGTTCTTTGACATAAAGGCTGTAAACATTTAGTACATAGAGTTTTGCTTTCCCATATCATTATAAAGTGTAAGGAACTGTCTGGTAATTTGTTAGATTAATTGCATTGTTCTTTGTAGGTTATCACAAATCAAACAGGTCCCTAATTTCCTGCCGTAATAAGATTTGTTACTATATCTTGGCTTGTAAAGTATGTTATCCACTGAGATACATTATAAGCAGAGTCTGAATTCAACAAAGGCCAAATGATCTTGTACAATACAGTGATTACATAGACACTGCTTGTGAAATCTCATTTTTGGGCCAATAAGTCAGAGCTTTACTTTGTCTATAATATATAAATCATGTTTTTTATTGAGGATATAATGGAAAAGAAGCAATAGCAAAACTGAATTATTTTTAGTATTTACGCCCATCATTCCAATATACGATGACTCAAGTCACCTTTGTTACTCTTATGTTTGGATTACATTCTACACATGTCTTTTCTGATATGAGACACAGACAATATAAATAATCAGAGTAGTGAAGAATAAATCCCAGTAGGATAATTTTCCACTGTTAGGCTACAGGTAACCTAGCAGTCCAGGAGGGAATCCTCATGACACAAGCATAGTCACATAAATGGAAGAATTTCTTTAAATGTGCTTCTAGGCTCAAGGTTTAGATAGCTGCTGATGCTTTTAGTTTGTTACATACTTCACAGACATACGTTTTTCTTCCTCAAGTGGTCCTTTAATAGATGACAATTCATAATATACCTTTTTTTTATAGAAAATAAGTATGATAAAAATGTACATTATGCACTACATTAATTAGACTTAGTGGTAATGGACCATAACATTTTGCTGCCAGTTACACCATGACTGTCCTTTTAGCCACTTATATTCAGTGGCGTAGCTAGACCTTTTACCGCCCGGGGCTACCCCTGAGTTTGCTGCCCTCCACCATCGCCACCACCCAACTCCACCTCCCATGCCCCAACTCTGCCCTCCCCTAAAAAATTAGCAACTCCTACTCATTCTCTCTCTCCTTCACACACACTCCCTTTCCTTCACACACTTTCTCTCCTTCATGCACACACTCTCTCTCCTTCACATACACACACTCTCTCTCTCCTTCACACGCACACTCACTCTCTCTCTCTTTCACACACACACTCACTCTCTCTCTCCTTCACACATACTCCCTCTCCTTCACATACTTTCTCTCCTTCATGCACACACTCTCTCTCTCCTTCACATAAACACACGCTCTCTCTCTCCTTCGCACATACTCTGTCTTTCTCTCTCCTTCATATACACTCTCTCTTTTTCACACATACTTTCTCTCTCTCCTTCACACACACTCTCTCTCCTTCACACACACACTCTCTCTCTCCTTCACAGACACACACTGCCTCTCTTCTTCACACACACACACACACACTTCCTCTCTTCTACACATACACACTGTCTCTCTCTCTCTACTTCACAAACACTCTATATCTCTTTCTCTCCTTCACACACACACACTCTCTCTCACTTTTCATCACACACATGCTCTCTCTCCTTTACACACACTCTCTCTTCTTCACGCACACACACACTCCCTCTCTCCTTTGTTATGGATTGGGATCCGTACAAAATGCATAACTGTATTTGTGCACCTACTTATATATCTTATCTTTGCATTATTATCGTATAACCAAAGTTTTATTAATAATGCTGAATCATTGGGAACTCTAAGATGGAGGATTCACTACTTCTGCATACAAGATGCCGGTGGCACTATTTCCGGTCTAGCAAGGATGACGACAGCTACCACACCTTGGACACTAGAAGGAGAGCACCATCTTTCCTTTGTCTCAACTTCTGAATTAATGGGAAGATAGACTCATCCCTTGTGGGATGAGACCTGAAGACTCCCTAAACTCCTGACCCAATACCTGTCCAAGATCCCGTAAAAGCGGACACCTTAGAACCAATGAAGTGCTGAATTAAACCTGATGTTTTGCTTAGTTGTAACTTTTATCTGATTATTAAAAACTATATAAATGACGACTGACGGAATAAAGTTAGGCGAGAGAAAGCTTTATACCAGAACTCTGTGTTGGTGTATTATTTCTCAAAGGTGTGCACACTATATGTATATTGGTAATTTGGCCAGGGACAGATATCTCTGAGGAATACTTTTGTTCTCCCAAAACACCTTCACACACACACTCTCTCTCTCTCTTGCTTTTCTTCACACACACTCTCTCTCTCCTTCACACACACACTCTCTCTCCTTTACACACAGACACACTCTTTCTCTCCTTCACACACTCTCTCTCTGCTTCACATACACTCTCTCTCCTTCACACTCTCTCTTTCTTTTTCTCCTTCACACACACACACACACACACTCCCTCTCTCCTTCACACACACACTCTCTATCTTATGTCTCTCTTCTTCTCTGTCTCCCTCTCATCCCTATTTGTCTCCCCCACTCTTTGCCTCCCCCCTCTTTGTCTCCCCCCCCTCTTTGTCTCCCCCCCCCTTTGTTTCTCCCCCTCTCTCCACCCTGTCTCTTACCTGCAGGCAGAGGAGAGAGCTGGCATCCATGCAGGCAGAGCAGAAAGCATGAGGTGGAGAGGCACAGGGAAGAGCAGGGACATGGGGAAGGGGCAGGTGGGCCATCACAACTTCCTGTGTGATAAGCTCCTCCTATTCTTACAGTAAGCAGCGCAGCCCAGCCCAGCACAGCCCTAACTGAACACATTACACAGGCTGTGTTGCCGCCCCTAGCAACCTGACGCCCTGGGCGCTCCGCCACTGGTGCCCCTCATGAGCTACTCTACTGCTTATATTGCTTTGCTACAGTGTGGTCTGCTGTGTTGCAAAACTTTCTCTAACTTTCTGTCTACTTTTTTCTATTGGTGAGCAATATTTGTATTGCATTAGCTGTGTGTACAGGTGAGGGGAGTGATTTTGCTTGTGTTAACTTACATATCAGTGTGTGACTTGTGTGCAAGACTGATTTACTTCTGTAAAGTAAAGGGTGTTTCTTTGCTATGTGCACTGATTATTGTACAGGTTAGTAATGAGAATCTCATTTAAACAGGGTAAGGAGCGAACTTGTGAGGGAACTTGGCTCTGTAATAGCCAAACCATTATATCTAATTTTTCAAGACTCAACACAGATGACTGGAGAAAAGCAGATGTAATACCTATATGTATTGATCTGTAAGCCTCACTCCTGCAGTGGGAAAGCTTTTAGAAGGGTTAATAGGGGATTGTTGCAAGAATATGTCTTTTTGAACAAGATTATAAATTGGAGTCAACATGGATTTATGAGGGATGAGTCATGTCAAACAAATCTAATTAGTTTCTATGATGAGGTTAGAAGAAGGATAGTAGAACTAGGATCAAGGCAACTGAGTGCATGTAGTCTTTTTAGACTTTGCAAAGGCGTTTGATACAGTGCTATATGGAAGACTATTGTGTAATCTAAGGTATACAGGAATTGCAGTAAATATCTGCTCATGGATTGAGAGCTGGCTAAAAGACAGAATGCAAAGAGTTGTTGTAAATGGAACATATTCAGATTAGACTAATGTGGTAAGTGGGGTTCCTCAGAGTTCAGTATTAGGTCCTCTCCTTTTTAACATATTTATTAATGACTTAGAAGTAGGAATGGAAAATATTGTCTCCATTTTTGCTGATGACACTAAGTTGTGCAAGGTAATTAAATCAGAAAATCATGTACTTTCCCTCCAAAGAGGTTTGCATAAATTAGAGAAATGGACCACTAAATGGCAGATGAGATTAAATCCGAACAAATGTAACGTTATGCATTTGGGAAGTAAAAATTGGCATGCAATTTATAATCTTAATAGAGCAAATCTTGGGTATCAGATATTCAAAGAGATTACTTGAGGAGAGTACTTGTGGACAACCACCTAGGTAACAGCGCTCAATGCCAAACAGCATCTGCAAAGGCAAGTAAAATGTTAGCATGTATTAAGAAGGGTATAGAAGCAAGGAAAGCAAATATAACAAATTCCTTGTACGCCCTCATTTAGAATATGGAGTACAATTTTTGGCACTGCTTCATAAAAAGGACATTTTAGAGCTGGAAAATGAGCAGAGAAGGACAACAAAACTAATAAGGGGAATGGAGAGCTAACCAAATTATACTTTAGCATAATCCATACTGCCTTACCATCTATCGACCAATGTCCCCTACCTCCTTCTTTAAACTGTTGGAATTGCTCCTTCTCTCCCACCTGACTTCTTAAATTCAATGACTCACTTCTGTTCACTCTGTGGATCACTTAAACCGTATTTCTATTGCTGCAGTGTTTGTCTTCATATTGTATTTCTAAAGTTTGCCTAAGAATGCACCAATCTGTTGCATCAAAATGTACAATTATCAATAAATATTATATGCTGCCATCACCTTTCAGTATTTTTTTCAGTACTTTTTACATCCTTCATGTTGATTTAATTCCAAAATCAATCATGTTTTCCATTCAAAAAAAAAAATTCATATGTAATTGCCCCATTCCCACTTTGGAAACATAAAGTTCCTGTGTATTCAAAGTCTCTTCCAACCGTAGAAAGTAAATCTGCTGAAAACATAATAGTAAATTCCATGGCACATAATTGCATATAAATGGTAATAAATTAAGGACTGGATTTATTTTTCTTTATAGTCTAAAATAGGTTGCATATTTTCAAAAGTTGTTTTTAAAAACAACTGCTACTAGCTAAATATATTATGTGTTTATATTATGTACTTATCGTATATACTTGAGTATAAGCCGGGTTTTTCAGACCTTTTTTTAAGGCTAAAAAGGTTGAGGAGGGGGTTGAGGATGGGGGGTTGAAGATGAGGATGGGGGGTTGAGAAGGGGGGTTGAGGAGGGGGTTGAGGATGGGAGGTTGAGGATGAGGATGGGGGGTTGAGGAGGGAGGTTGAGGAGGGGGGTTGAGGAGGGGGTTGAAGAGGGGGTTGAGGATGGGGGGTTGAGGAGGGAGGTTGAGGAGGGGGTTGAGGATGGGGGGGTTGAGGAGGGAGGTTGAGGATGAGGAGGGAGGTTGAGGATAAGGAGGGAGGTTGAGGAGGGGGGTTGAGGTTGAGGAGGGAGGTTGAGGAGGGGGTTGAGGATGAGGAGGAGGGTTGAGGTTGAGGAGGGGGTTGAGGATGGGGGGTTGAGGAGGGAGGTTGAGGAGGGGGGTTGAGGAGGGGGTTGAGGAAGGGGTTGAGGATGAGGGGGTTGAGGAGGGAGGTTGAGGATGAGGAGGGAGGATGAGGAGGGAGGTTAATGATGAGGAGTGGGGTTGAGGAGGGAGGTTGAGAATGAGGAGGGGGGTTGAGGAGGGTGATAAGGGAGGGGGGAAGAGACACAGGGAAGGGAGAGGGGGGAAGAGACACAGGGAAGGGAGAGGGGTGAAGAGACACAAGGGAGGGAGAGGGTGGAAGACACACAGGGGAGAGAGAGGGGAGACACAAGAAAAGGGCACACAAGAGGGGGACACAGAGGGCAGAAGAGGGACACAGGGGGCAGCACATTTCCCACCCTCGGCTTATACTCGAGTCACTCATTTTTCCCAGTATTTTGTGGTAAAATAGGTGCCTCAGCTTATACTTGGGTCGGCTTATACTCGAGTATATACGGTAATATGTATACTCATATGTTAGATACTCATGGAGATGCAATTTATATATAGTTTATTAATGTAAAGTAGACTTGTTATGTTTACTGCTTTGTGGACATCCTTCAAATGCTAGCTAAATACTGTATTCCAGCCTAGAGTTGTAAATTCTCCCTTGAATGTGTCTTGCTTTTCCTAAAGATCAGTTTTATAATTTATTTGTGTGGATAAAGCTTATGGACCCCCATGGCAACTTGGTGTTTGAATTTAAAGGGTATGGACCCCATGGCACCCTTCTTATAACCACAGGAGTCTATATTACACTCCCATGTTACCTAACATTAACCCTGTAAAGATTCCAGATAGGCTCCAACTCTTCCTGCCTTTTAGATACAGTAATAGCTGTAACAGAGTCATTGATGGAGTATACATGGGAGAGAGACTGAGCAGAGCCCTGTGTCCACTAGGGGATGACAGGGTTAACATTGCAGGCTAATCAAGCAGGCCCAGCTGGGTTCCACCTTTAAAGGTCTGATTAGCACCCAGCTGAGGGGGAGAGCTCAGTCTGAGCTGGACAGAGGACGCCAGAGCCCGCTGCGGAAATCCCCTGCTACAAGGGAGACTTGAAATCCAGTAAGCTTTTGTTTGGACTTTTGTTTTGTTTGGACTTTTGTTTTGTTTGGACTTCATCTTGGACAGTGAGGGAACTGCAGCCAAGAGTTAGTCAGTGCTTCTACTTGAAGCTAGGATTTTGTTTTGCACCATTTATGTTATTTTGCTGTACTGAAATAAATACTACTGCTGATATTTTAAAAAGGGCTCCAGAGTACTCCATTGTGGTGCCGGATACAAGGGCACAAACCCTGAATGTGACAGCAGTTATATCACATAGCCCTTAATATCCTGGCAATCTTCCTTGAAGGAATAGGCCTCTCAGCGACCGGCAGTCATATCAGTCCTTCGTAAAGAAATACACAATAGTCTATGTATTTCAGAAGCATGGTTTAATATGGACCCTCTTACTGCATCTCTAAAACAGCAACTGAGCACAGACAAAGGATTTTTCCTTCCCTAGTTACATCACAGTGAGCTGACCACCTTCAAATCCCCCACCCAGATCAGCATCACCCAATCATTGGGGGGGGAGGGGGGGACACCTTGTGGACAAACATGGGATTACAGTAAAAGCACAACCCACACAACATCATAGATAATGCCCCTCTCCCCAGCAACCAACATGGCTGCAACATGGTTTAATCCATAAGAGGAAAACTGAACTTCACAAACCCCTATAACATGGGTGTCATTAAGGACCCACTTGACACTCTTCCTAACACCACAGGGATCCACATTATACCCCTATGGACCCTCGCCGTCCCATGGTCTTGCCTAAGGATGCTCATAGTTCCTAACACTAAATACAGAAAAAAATACTTCAAATAAAAACAAATCTAAACCTCTAAGGGGGAGGGGGCGGAATATATCACCTATCCTTTTGACATCCTCCAGCAACGATCATCGAAGCCTTTGTCCTCACTCTTTATCCCTGGAAAAGCGGGCATTTTCATGTTGATTGAAAAATACATCCTCTTTTTTCTTGCTGGAAGCCATTAGTCCTTATCATTGGCCCCCGCCTAAAAAACCTGTGGTTCTATATTTAAAAAAACTTATGTAACAGAGTTCCTCCTCTGAAGAGCTCCCACACCGACCAATGTTTTTTGAGTGCACTTTCGCATTATATATTAATTTTATTGGCAGAAATATGTGTCAATCATATTTCAGCCAATCAGTATTGAGCATTTGAATTACTCCCTCCCCATATCTAATTTGTTAAAAGTCTAACCAATCATATTTCACATATTGAGCCATTTTTAGAGAAAGTCTTAATCTTTGCAGACATACAGCCCTATTAAATATCGATCTGCCGGTTACAGGCCTACGGGACGTCTAAATTTGAACGCAAATTCTTTGATCTGTTAAGCCTGTAACTGTTACGTTCGAAAATCGCTATTAAATTGCTACGAATCCACTGGCATTCAAACCTGGAGCCTGCATATGGAGCCAAAAAGCTACGGGTACTAGAGAGGACCCGCCAGGGGGTTAAAGTCCTATCTGTAGCACTCTAAATGGAAATATACACACAATACTATATTTTTAACTAAAGGGAAAGTGATATTAGGTATTAAAATTAATAACCCAACATTCTCAAGCTCGCAAATCTGCAATATAAAATATTTTTATTTCTTTTTAATTTCCAAGTTATATCGATCCCGGCAGTTACTGTGTTAATACATATAATGGAATTTGCATGGACTAGAATTTGATATTAGAATATTATATTTACTGATTTATTAATATTGCATTACTTCTGGAATGCGGGTCCGATTGAAACTCATAGTTGAAACTCGTACGGCTTTGAAATCTAACCTCCATTTTTCAGTGACATAATGATGATGATCTCATTTGCCATTGGCTCCATCTAAACCAGTAATTACAGGTTTGACTAATTGATAATTTTCCCAGCCGCACATCCAACGTTTGCAAGAATGGTTTAAGGGTTTGCTTCTATGACCTCGTGGCATGGTTCAATTTAATAGCTCTGTAATGCAGCCGAATTTTGAACCTGCAGCCTTTGCTGGTGTACCGATGCTGCTAATGGCTTCAAATTTAATGGAGCTGTTTGTGTATAGAAGATTCCACCTTATCTGGATTACGCTCTTTATGATATCGTGGAGCCTGTGGATATATAATGAAAAGTGGAGTTTTTGATAAGGGGGAGTTAAGAGAAAGAGTGTGGTTTCTTATATTGTTGGAGCTTTTGGTATTTGATTCCTATCCCTTTCCCTATACCTGTTCAAAAGTAGGAAGTTTG
Organism: Discoglossus pictus; assembly: GCA_027410445.1. Lineage (NCBI taxonomy): Eukaryota > Metazoa > Chordata > Amphibia > Anura > Alytidae > Discoglossus > Discoglossus pictus. The sequence continues at coordinate 376,688,685 of CM050167.1, forward strand.
CAAAACGAACTACCGTATATATATCAGCCTTAAAAAAAGGGCTGAAAAACTCGGCTTATACACGAGTATATACGGTAGATGCCCTTCTCATGCAAGAATGCAAACACATCTCTCACACATACAGTTTACTATTTTAAATAACACTAGCTTAATGACATTTTTCCTACTTAATTATGGTACTTTGCTATTCATGTGCCTCGGAACTCGTAGAATTTCATATTCGACCCGTTTTGATGAGCAGAAATTGCTTTTTGGTACTCATTGCGCTTGCTGTGGTCTGTATGAGTCAATTTACATCACTCCTTGTGGGAACTTGATACCAAGGTACCAATATATATATATATATATATATATATATATATATATATATACACAGGAATACCCTGCTGTAGATAGATTCTGCCATTGCCATTGTTAAGCGAAACAGTGTTAAAGGGGGTTAGATAGGGGAGAGATAGGGATAGGGGAATACATTGAAAAAAAAGACACAAAAAACAACGGTTTCACTTTATATTAACTGAAAGTAAACTCAGAACATGTACAAACTTTTTTTGAACTAACATAAATTAAAGGAGCAATACTTACTGCCCCCCCCCAAAATACAGTACACTGTACAATTTAAAGGCCAGAGGTTGAGGCATCTGGTTAATCGTTCACCCTGGCTCTCTTTGTAGCGGACGGTTGAAGCATATGTTGGTAGCAGGACATTGCCCCAGCAAAAGCAGGTCTCACATTCCTACTCCAGAGTCCGGATAATGGGCCACTATATCATCCACCATTTGGTGCATTGTGCGCAGAGTGTTGGTCAGGAACTCTGTGGACAGTTCTTTGGCTGGCTCTAGGTCTGAGTCACTGCTGCTGTCCTGGACCTCTTCTATGCCCTTTTCAGAAAGCTGCTGGAGGTCCTCAATTTTCCGGGTCTCACTGGAGACCTGGACTAATTCTTCTATGTCCCGGGGTCCGCAACCCCAGTCTAGCAGTGGTCACAAGGTCCACTATCTCCGCTATAACCAGCTGTTCAGGTTGCACATTTACACACAGCTCTGGTCAGATCTTTTTCCAGGCGGCTTTCAGACACTGCTGTGTCACCACCTGCCTGGACAAATTAATGTTGGTGACCACCTGCATGATGTTGGTTGTCTATCTGTTCAATGAGCAAGCGGAATGTGCTGCGATAGTTGGCCTTGAAGGTGGCAATCACCCCCTGGTCCATCTGCAGAATCAGTCAAATTGGTAGGGTGGCTAGGAGCATTATCCGTTAAGAGGAGAATTTTGCCTCAAGGCCTTTGCACCTGCAGTAGCAGAAATGCTCACAGAACCTCTGTTTGAATACATCCATTGTGATTCATGCCTTTCTATTAAATTGCCAAATAACAGGCAAGCCAGATTTATCCACAACCTTCATGGCTCTCGGAGTCTTGGAGTGGTACACCATCAATGGCTTTATCTTAAAGTCACCACTGATGTTTCCTCCCACAATAAGGATCAGATGGCCTTTGGCCACTTTGAAGTCCGGTGTTCTCCTCTGGTCACATGAGCTGAAGGTGCTGTTTGGCATCTTTGCCAGAAGAGAATGGTCTAATCCACGTTATACACCAAATCAGGAGGGTAATTACCTCTCTCCACAATTTCCCTCAATTTGTCCTAAAAGGCCTCTGCAAACTTGGTGTCATCGCTCGCTGCTTCCCCTGTGATTCCTCTTCTTGAAGCGGTCGAACCAACCACTACTGGCTGAGAAGCTCTCCATATCATCTGGTGTTTGGGCCTGGATATGGCTATAGATACTCCTCGCCTTCTCCACAATTATAGCCTGGCTGAGAGGCATGTTGCTCTCCACTTCATCGTCTATCCAGATGGACAGCCTCGTCTGCATCTCCTCCAGAGCGTATCATCTTGAGAGCGTTATCTTTTTGGTGGAGGATGCAGTGCTGGTAGTGGCCAAATATTTTATCTTCTCCTTGTTTTTAAGGATGTGCGGGTGGTGGAGGTTGCCAGTTTAAGGTCCGCTCCAATGTCCACTTGGTGCTCCCCTTTTTCCAAGCGGACCAGCACCTGCATCTTCACATCCAGTGGGATGCTCTGCAGCTTTAGCTTGGCCTGATCTTCCATTGCCTTAGACATCTGTAAAATAGTATAAAAAAATATAAGTAATGAAGATTTTATTAGACAATTACCAATAAACAATCACATTATGAGAAACAAGTGAACAATAACAATGTTCTGTACCATACCTTGTCACTAGATGCTGTAGGTAGGATTTGGGGGTCCCTGGTGGCAATCTCTCTCCAACACCAATGTCTTCCCCCAGGAATAAAAAAAAATTATATGTTGATTTTATTTAATTAGAGTAACAATAACACATTATGATTAAAAAATATATATTGTACTGTACCATGCCACAGGCTGCTGTAGGTAGGATTTGGGGGTCTTCTGTCTCTTTTTTCCTCCACATTATCCAGTTTTCTCGCTCTCTCTGTCACTCTCTCTCTCAAAAGGCTTTTTATAACGTTAAACGGGGTCCTGTGAGGAAAAAAAGATTGTTATAGAGAAGCAGAGCTTTAAATGATTTTCGGCAGCCCTAAAAACAGCGTTATAGCGGGGTGAAGCGCAAATTGGAGAATTACGGCCAAAAACAGCACTATAGGGAAAAAGCGTTGAGGGGTAAGTAAGCAAAATGTCTTCTGTTTTCTGACAGTTTGATTTTAGAGTAAACACCCCCTCCAAAGTCTGGCTAAATACAAATTCATAATTGCTTTTGACAAATCATAGGCACAGGCAGCTGCAACATTTGTATCAAAATATGGGGATCCCTCCTCTGCTTCAAAGCAGCATGGGATTTGTAGTCTGGCACATATCCATGTTAGAATGTGCTATGTATTTTCATATAAGAGTCATTTGCTGGCAGTCTTTCTTTCTCCCTCTCCCTTGCATTTGTGCTGTGAGCTGAGCTGTGACCCCACCTCAGCCTATAATTGGATCCTGCAGGCACATTGAACTTTACAGCCATTTGCTGAGTAACGAATAGGATACAATCTGTCGAGCATGCTATGCTGCTACAGGCTAGTGCATTTTGGTGATATAAGCACACTGAAGGTGTGCAAATCAGGAATTCACTCGGCTGCACTTAAATATGTAAATAGACTGAACTTTTCAATATGATACATATTTTATGTTAACCTGTGGCTGTTTGTTAGGGAACATTTAAAACCCAGGAAACAGTTATATACCTTTGATATTTAATATTTAAACATTGTATTGTTATTCCATATATCTATGAAGTTATTTAAAGAATACAGCATTTCACTTTAACAAATAGTATAATATGTTATTGAAACTGTAATGTTTAAATGTAAAAGTGCCTGAAATGCTGTACACATAATTAGAAATAAATGTGATCTTTAAACATTGGGGCATAATTTAGTTTGTTGAAAATAATTTCCATCAGGAGCCCTAGCTCCATCTGAGCACTGATATTGCATATTAAACAGCTTTTTTCCCCATTTGCTCAGTCACCATATGGTGTGACATTGCAGAAATATAATCAGTTTAATGTTGTCTGATTTTTAATCAGATAGATTTCAAGTTGCCATGCTTAAAAAGTCTTCCAAGCTGCGTTATGCTGATATCCCAATAAATCTCAGAATGACTTTTCTTCCTCTCAACAAAATATCATTTTAAACTGAAAAAGTGTCATTCTAATGATTGTTCTAAAAGTATCATGGGGGATTAATGTTCTCCTGTAGCCAATGAAAAAGCATTCAAACATTTATTTTATTCATAAATGTGAAAGGCAATTATATAAAACATTGGGGAGTTATACTATTTGCTAGCAGATGATACTGACATTTTTTTTATAGTGTAAACTATGAAAACTGAAGCCCAGATTCACTAAAAGGTGGAGTAACAGTGAACAAGTAGAGATGAGTTTTTTTTTTTGTAACCACTGGTCATATGGTCATAATGTTTTAGAAACTTACAAAATACAGTCTTTAATATTTAACTAATAAATCCAATTTTGCTTGTGGCTACTGAAAGACTTTATATGGGATCAGTCTTGGATGCAGATACAATTTCTGTCAAGTACTATTGAAAAGCCATCCCTTAACAATAGTATTAAATTGAATTGTAACTCACAATAGAATTACATCTCCAGGCCCACACATAGGGCCTCATTCTATTAGCGGCAGCAGCCGTTGCGGGGCCGCAAGGACCGGCCGCAAGCTATTCGGCTATTCTATTCCCTTACAGCCGGAGGCTCCGGCAGGCTTGCGGCCGGCGTCTTGTTATCTCTTGCGGCCGCTCGTGCCAGAGGAAAGCCTTTGATCTAAAACAGCCGCAAGAGTTTCGGCCGTAAGAAATTCCTATTTGCAATTCAATTGCTCCGGGAAACCTCTCTGCAAGGCTAAAAGCGAGCCGCAGCTTACTTGCAGGAAAGAGGTCCCGCTAGCACCAATTAAGCACATAAAATAGCTCAAATAAAGCCATCCTGCACTTTGAGAAGACTATAAAGGGATTTTAGGTGTTAGAAAAAATAGCACATAATTATCCTATACTCAAATCCGTAAACTATTTTATTTTTAATATCCGTAAAATATCCATGTAAAAAGTCCAGAGTGCTTGGAGCACCTCAGACCCGCCCACGCCGCAGCCGGAAAATAAACAGTTAATTTGAACTCGGGTTTGGGCAGATGTGCAAGCTTGAGAGTGGGTTACTTTTAAACCTCATGTCCCCCAATATGATCCCTAGCATTTACAGAGCTGTACAGTGCAGGCTTGAATTTATTTTTGCGTTTTTAGATTTCACAGCTTACGGCCGGTTTCAAGATATGCGGCCGGCCGTAAGGGGAGATCCTTGCGGGGCCGTATAATAGAATCGCGAGTTAACTGAACCCCCGCAAGGAATCGCAGCCTTACGGCCGATTTACGGCCGGTAATAGAATGAGGGCCATAGTATTCAAGAGGTCCAGAGGTCCCCTAAGCTATGTTTTCAGTTTCCTCTCTGACTGATAACTTTTGCATTTAGATAAAATTATTACTGTCTCTTGTATTTTAATAGTCAGTATGGCAGCACAGACAGGAATGTATTGTATTGATTTTATGGCAATGAAAGTGGCACAAGGGACCATAAATAACAGTTCGTTCAATGAAAATGTCATATTTTAACATTTCTCAGGGTGATCTTAGTTTAAAGTTGCCAGATACCTTGGAATGGATAATAAATATAGCATTAATCACTTATCCATCCTTTTCAGTCCCTCGCACTTTGCATAGAACTTGGACCTTAGTGAGTACAGTACATTGGCAGGCTAGGCCTATTTTCCTGGACCAATTTAGTTTAAACTTTCAAGCCCAATTATAATTTATTCAAGATAAATCGTAGGTGTAGCCCCCTTTTTTTTATAGTAACATTAACTATAACTCATTATTATTGTATTGTATAGTATTAGTACAGCAGATGTCTTTATCGTCTACCTTCTAATCTATGGCTCCACCACATCGTTACATCCTTCACTGTTTAGCCTAATCTCCCCATGTAGCTTTTGATAAATCGGCTATGTTACAAGCCTTGCTTAAACTCATTCACATTATACATTCCTATTGGTGTTCCTTGAACTTGTTGATATGTGATATAGTTTCCTGTTTGTGTTTCCATATGTAAAACAACAGTCAGAGGTGCTTACCAGAGAACAAACTAACCTTAATAGGTTAGTTCTATGGACATGATAAGTCCCTCTGAGAGCAACCTCTTTTAGCTCACTAGTGCCCTGCAAAAGGGAGAAATATCCTATAGTATATCAGTCTGTTCTCACTCAAAAGCCCCAAAATACCAGGCAGTTCTACCCTGAACAGGAGAAATAGCAAACCCTAGACGCATTTTGGCCTCTATGGGCCTTGTCAGTGAGGTGCAGCTGTACTTTCAAGGACACAATGAGCAAGGGGACCACGTCAATTTTGGTATTTTGTTTTCATATGTAAAAGAAAAAAAAATAATGAATCCAAGTGTCAAAAGGTTTTGGATACACAGATAAACTATGTTTTATCTGGACATTGAAAAACTTAAATGTTCCTTAAAACAATCAGTAGAATTAGGTTCAGAGATTAACTGATGCAATCTTGATTCATCCTTTTGCAACTCCATATCTCTCTAATATGTTAGTATGCTACACTTGAGTTATGTAAACTATGTTCTTTCGGACACCAGGGCTCCATTTTTGTGACGATAATCCTTATTACAAGAAAGTGTTTCTATTTTTTGTGTACTTGTGAGAGTCATTGTTTGGAGGCCTGGGGCCAATGAAATCACTGAGGAATTGTATTGGAATTTTACTGTTTTTCATTGTATGGGGCTGGGGTTGTGGGGTTCAAAGAAGTAAATTTTCAGTACTGGTATTCCTCAGTAGTTTGAAGTACACAAAGGACTCTATGGCTACATTAGTTTGAGAAACACCGCTCGACACTAGCAATCTTGTATGATGCTTGCATATTGGCATCACAAGAAATTATGCCAGCTAGAAACCAAACCATTTTGGTAGGCCTGCTTGTTTGCTGTATCCAGCACACATCCATTTTAACTGGTTCTACTCAGCATGTGGCTAGAAACCTTCTTAGTAAGGGCGAAGCTACCAATATTGCTGGTGGTGAAATGCCCCCCGGCCCAACCCTTCACACAACTCCATGGGCCCCTTCTGGCCAGAAATTGGCCCATGCCTGTTTTAAAAAAAGCATTTCTATTGAAGCTCCAAGAGATGCCAGTGTGGAAGAGTTCTGCAGGCCTGGGATGTGTATCAGGGAAGAGGTGAGAGAGAGCAAGGGCAATCACCTGTCAAGAAATTACGGCAATTTGAGGTTTTAAGTTTAATGGGGTTTAATAATATTTCATGTTTCCCTCTTTCCCCCCATCCCGTGTGTCTCTTCCCCCTCCCTCCCCTGTGTCTCTCCCCCTCCCTTGTGTCTCTTTCCCCCCTCTCCCTCCCATGTCTCTTTCCCCTATCCCTCTCCTGTGTCTCTTCCCCGCCTCCCGACCGTGTTTCTCTTTCCCCTCTCCCTTCCCTGTGTCTCTTTCCTACCCCCCTGTGTCTCTTCACCCCTGCTCCCCTGTATCTATTTCCCCTCTCTCCCTTCCCTGTTTCTCTTTCCCCCTCCCCTGTGTTATTTTGCCCCTCCTCCCTTCCTCCCTTTGTGTCTCTTTCCCCTCCTCTCCTCCATCTTCCCCACTCCCCTGTGTCTCTATCCCCCCTCCTCCCCGTGTCACTTCCCCACCCGCCTCTGTGTCTTTTCCCCCTCCTCCCTCCCTTGTGTCTCTTTTTTCACTTCTCCTCCCTCCATCCCCTACTCCCCCCACTCTTTCCAGGGCAAGGAGCAGCTATTGCCATGCATTTACGCGCAATGTGCATGCACGGCTACTGCTACAGAATACTGCATACGGAAACTATATTAGTGATATAAATATATATATTTCTGTAGTGTAGTGTAGGACTTCCCCACCCTCGGCTGTATCAGCCCCCCTCCCTTGAGGAAAAGGGAATGTGTGTCCTGGAGCTGTGCTGCAGGTAGAGAAGGTTCTGGCAGGCAGGAGGTAAGAGAAAGGGAAGCAGCAATGGGAATAGGAGCAGCAATAGAAAGGGGCCTTGTGGGTAGCAGCAATATCAAAGGGTCTTGGGAAGGGTGCTGTTATGGGAAGGGTTCTCAGACAGGGGAACAATTATGGGAAGGGGTCTTGAGGGGCACTGAGTGAGTTGGTACAAGGGGAGGGGGCCCCAACCCTACCTTCTTTGCATGGGGGCCCTCCATTCTCTAGCTGCGCCACTGCTTCTTAGTTCACCTTAAGGGAATTAGCAGTGATTAACAGTCCTTACTATCAGGAAGCTCTCCAACTTGTATTTTCTATTAAAACACTACTATGCTATTTAAGTATGCTTCTTTGTAGAACTTTTAAACACTTCTTAATAAAATAAAGTACATACAAGTAAATAGATACATAGGCATTATCACAAACTGCATTGTTTGGTTATTTTTATCCCACAGGATAGCTTACCCAAGCTATCACAAGTTACTGATTCTCCAAATTACAGGATTTCAGGACAAATTACCAGGTACCAGGACAAGTTGCAGAAATGAATTTCAGATTAAAAAAAATAACAAACGCCTTCCCTCAAAATTAAACACACCATACATATATGTCCCATTCTATGGAGCCTAATCTACCGCTTGATGCGAGTTCAAACACAACTAGGACCACAGCCCGGCCTTGGCACTGGTAGTGAACTGGGTATCGTGGTTGGCTACTGGAAGTACCTACTGGTTAAACTTAAAGTACAAGCCCTTAAATATTTCTATTAGCACAATGTAATATTTACAAAAACACACCCTGCACAGGAATAAAAGTTCAAACATTACAAAAACAACCCAGAGCCTTGAGGGGGCTCTTGAGGGCCATGGGCACACAACCAGGACCTGGGGCCCAACATTACACAACAACATAACTTAAAAAGTGTCATAGTCCCTTTAAGCCGCTTTTATGGCCATGAGAATAGCCCTGGAGTTTGGTAGCCACATGGGCCCATCCATGACCAGTTTTCATCCCCATAAAAGTCCATGAATCTGGGGGGTCATGACAGGTATATTATATTCCTAGTCAAATCCAGAAACCTTCCGTGTCCATTTATTACTTACACATTTTGGCACTACTATTGTTATTCATCCATTATTAGCTCTCATTGGACATGATATTTTTTAGAAATAATTTATTTCTAATTAGACTATAAATGTATTGTATGTTTGTTTGAACCACAACCATTTTCTCCAGTAAATAATTGTTTTGTGTCTGCTATCCATATGCGTATATGTGTTTTGATTTATCATGCAGACCAATCAAGTAGGTTTAAGTAATTTATATATACATTTTAATAGTAAATGAATATTTAAATATTCACAAGAACTGTAATAAAGTATTGAATAGTCATATAGTGTTCATCCAATTGTTAAATAAAATGTCTTCCTGTGTAATATAATAAAAAACTAAAACCAAACAAATCTGATACATGGAAATTTTTATTTTCATGAGGAGCAACTGATCACTTTAGCATGTTCTAAATGGGTGCAGGGCAACTTGTTGCCTTGGGATCTCAGTGTGTCCCTCCATAGCTGTTTATGTGACCCTCACAGCCTCAAAATCAACACTGTACCATTATTGTCTCAATCAGAGACATATTTTGAAATGCACATTATCCTCTCCTCCTCTTGTTCCTTCAACCTGTTTGGAATCATATAAAATCATTTTTTTTTTTTATCATAAACACATATAAATATACACATGTTCTCAACTCACTGAAAGATTGCAAACCAACTACAGATATTAACAATTCTATATAAAAGAGCAATGACCAATAGTTCAATAAATGAGTATTAAATAAAGGCATGAGGAATAAAACATAATTTTGCCATTTTAAGTTTGTTAATATATACCGTATTTTTCGCCATATAAGACGCACCTGACCATAAGACGCACCTATTTTGTAGAGGAGGAAAACAAGAAAAAAATATTCTGAATCAAACACAAATACACTTCACACACATATACACACCTACATCACACACAAATATATATATATATATATATATATATATATATATATATATATACTAGCGAATTGCCCGTCAAAAAATGACGGCAATGAAATTGTAAGGTAGCTAATGCTGTTTAGTGTGTAATAATGAAATATATAATACATTAATAAATGAATATACTTTACCTATTTTAAAGCATTGTGTGGAAGAGCTGTGAATGTGTTTTGATGTTGCTGCAGCATTAGTGGTGTGGATCTGCTGTGTAAGCGTGCTGAATGTGTGCAGTGTAACACTGTGCGTGCGCGAGACCAAACCGTTAGCGTAGTCGTGTACTTCCGCATTGGCGTAAAATGGCGAGTAATATGTGGTATACGTCTGTATCGGAATATCCGTAGGTGTTTTGTGGTGTTTTGCGAGTTTCTTGTGGTGTTTTGCGAGTTTAGAGTGCTGTAGCCTCGTTTTCGTTTTGTTCGGCGGCCATTTTTTCTCTCGCTTCGATTTTTTTTCAGTCTCTAAACTGTTTTATTTCGAGTAAAATTGAGGTGTAAGTTGTATTTTTGAGGTCCTGGGTGCTCCCTCTTGGTGTAGGTAAGTTTTTTTATGTATGTGCTGTGTGTATGTATTGTGTTTTACATTTTGTAATGTTCTCGAGTTGCGTCCGAGTGTTGCGAGGCCGTAATGTGTGTGAACGTGTGTCGTATGTTGTTTGCGAGTGTCGTAATGTGTGTGTCGTGCTGTTTGGTTTGCGAGGTAAAGTTTGCGAGGATCGCAGTTGCTGGCATGGAGCACCTTCGGCGCTCCATGCCAGCAACTGCGGCCCTCGCTTTGCGAGGTCCTCAGGTGCTGGCATGGAGCGCCTACGGCGCTCCATGCCAGCAACTGAGACCCTCGGCCACTGCCCTCGCTTTGCGAAGGCCGCGACTCGCGTAGCGAGCCTGCAGCGTTAGCAACAACTCGTACGCTCACAACTATATATGTGATATATATATATATATATATATATATATATATATACATACACCACACACACACACATTTGGAGCATTTGGGAGCCTCCAGGAGCTCTTGACCCTCCCTGTCCCTCCTGATCCCCCCTGCCCCTCTTGATCCTCCCCTTTCTTCTCTTTATTCTCCCCTCTGCCCATCCATGATCATCGCTTGGCCCATCTTGATCTCACCCCATCGCGCAGCCCTTCCTACCAGCACTCCTCCTGTACTGCAGACTTCCCTTGCGTCGCGTGTGTGACGTCACTAAGATGCGCCGGCAGACGAGATGCAGTTCAGAGGCATGCTGCTGATGCCGTAGGAAGCGCCACTGGGGGGGGGGGGGGATCAGGAGTGGGGATCTAAAGGGGGCCAAGGGAAGGATCAGAGGGGTCGAAGGGGAGAATCAGGAGGGGGAGAGGATCAAGAGGGGCAGAAAGAGGACTGCGAGCAAGCACCACACAAAGTTAGGGGCAGTTTTAATGCAGGCAAAATGTGTATTCGTCGTATAAGATGCACCAACTCCCCCCCCCCCCCCAGTTTTGGGGAAGAAAAAGTGCGTCTTATAAGGCGAAAAATACGTTGGACACCTCTGTTTAATTATAGTAACTGAATATGATGAAATATTCGTGTTTTTTGTTCTCTGTCTTACATTGCTTTGCCTATATGTTATTTATTGCTTCTGTCAAAAGTCATATCTGAAAACACTTGTTTATGGTTGTACTATCCATCAATAAAATTTTGCAGTTTTCATTAAAAAATAGACACAGATTTGCAGGTTTTGACAGGAACATTTAATTGAAAATGGCATATTCATTTCAGCAATGGATGAAAACATTATTTATTTTTTAACACAAAACAATATACCATAATATGGATATTGCAGCAGAGAGTGAAAATTGCAATTCTGGGCATTGTATAGCCATTTGTTCTAGAACATCAAACTGTATTCTGTATTAGATTTTAATATGAATTTTAGCAGGCAGGCTTCAGGTAAGCTTGTGACCTTGTGCAATCCACTGATCATTGGACTTTATTGGATTGCTTAATGGGAAGCATCCCCTTCACTGTGAATCATGGGTCTAAATTCAGTGTTGAGTTTATCAAATATTTAATATGTGAATGGTGTCAGGGTCTATGTCCTTCATTCTCAAAACCTATTCCTGTCTGGTTTAAATATTTATTTTGTGGAATAGTATATTACTTGACTGCACCCATGGGACCACAGCAACTGCAATAGTAATGTATAGTGTAGAAGCAGAGCTCCTATTAGAAATGTAATTTGAACTGTGCTGCAGGCAAACAAGCTCCCTCTTCTTCATCATTCAACTCTAACTATTCAATACAAGATAGGGCTCATGAGCACAGAGGATTATTGGACATACACATGAGCAATGTATCAGAAACATCATAAATCTGAAGTGCTTAAAAAATCCATTTAGTCAGCAATAGAAAAAAGTCTGTGCAATAGTTAATACAAACTAATGCAATTCACTGATAGTTTTAATATTTATGAAGAGATGTATGAAATAAATTGTAGTTACTGGGGGTCAGGGTGTCAATAGTTTTAAATGGCTGCCATAGACTTATAATATATTTAGTTTTCACACAAATGCTAAGAACGCAAACTTGTCATATATCTTCCTTGTTACATTCAGTTTTGCATATGATTAAAGGACAGGAGCTTTTCAATAAATGGGAACATTGCTCAGTTATATTCAAATGATCTATGTGTTCATAGATAATTAAAAATATAGACTTTTATTTGCTTACCATTTATTCTAATCAAGCTAAAATGCCAAAATAAGAAAACAATTTCTGGATTTTTTACAGCATTATGAATTATACGATAACCCACTGATCTTTTAATCACTGTGCTTGCATAGATATAGTAAGTTTAGTTTTTTTGCCACCACACCATGGCATTATGTCACTTTAAAGTTACTTTTTAAAGTTATTCTTAAAGATCATGGAAAACTGGCTAAACCATTTATTCTAAAGTGAACCTCTTCTAAAATATTCAGGATTGTTTCAGCTGGGATGCAAATGAGTAGCTCCAAAATACTAATTAGCGGCGTTCATAATTTTATTAGTATAACAGCAGTGGTGTATTTACACTTTGCGCTGCCCTAAACTGCAAAAATGGTTGTGCCTCCCTCTGACAATTTCTAATATGTTACCTTATTTATGGTTGGACAAATAGGGAGATTCATGAACTTGCTTGAAGGTTTATTGCCTTAAAAAAAGACCAATGTTTTCTTGATAATGGTCAAGCAATTTTTTGGAATGCATTATACCTGATTTGTATATATATATATATCACATATATAGTTGTGAGCATGTGGGTTGTTGCTAACGCTGCAGTCTCGCGTAGCTGGTATGGAGCGCCGAAGACGCTCATTACCAGCAACTGCGGACCTCGCAACATTTACGGACTTACGAAAAACAAATACGAGACGCGGCACTTAGAAAAAAAAACACTACAACCTCGCAAAGATACGACTTTAACGGACGACCCGCGCGAACTTCAAAACATGAGGAACACAATAAATACACACAACAAACACATAAAAAGCTTACCCACAGCAAGGGAGGGGCAGCCAGGACCTCTGCAAGTCAAGTTACACCTCCATTTAAGTCCAAATTACAGAGTTTAGACACCCGAAAATCCCCTAAGCAAGAGAAAAAATGGCCCCCGAACAAAACGAAAACAAGGCTACATGACCATAAACACGCAAAACACCACCAAACACATACCGATTTTGTTGACGAGGTCCAAGAACAAGGACGCAAAATCATCCACAGCCGCGTACCACACATTAGGCGCCATTTTACAACACTAACTTACATGACCTGGTAAGACCCAAAGTCCCTTTTTCTAAGGCTATAAATTGGCTTGCTTGTCTGGCTATGTAAAGCCTAAATTGCTTCCGGATTGATTACCGCTAGTTGGGCAATGACATTTGACGCAATGACGTCATGACGCCGACGCCAATGCATCATCACGTAATTCAAAAGAATTCTCACTTTATTAATACTGGCATTTGATGCACCGACGTAATCACGTCAGCGCCCCTGTGTCGAACGATGTAATACAATGAATTCTAACTTTATTAAATTTACAAAGTTATAGCCTTAGAAAAAGTCCACGAGGATGGACGATACGGCCCGTTGGCAACTATTTTTTTCTATTATCTGAGCCAGAGATTACTGAGAGTGAAGCTGGATATACATTGGGCTATTTCTTTATGCACTTGGGTATCTTGGAGATTGACAGTTGAACAGTATATTTCTCTACTGCTATATGTTTCTCCAGCTCTGTACTGATATTTTTGGACATTCTTTTGTATATAGTGTATTATAGCCCTTTCCATTACCATTATTTTTTCGCTTTCAGTTCTGTTTAAGTCTCTTTTGGCTTCAGATTTCTCTTGTTTTTAGTATACTTAGTGTGCTTTTATTCTTTGTTTCAATCCTGTGATTATCCTTATATCCTGTAGTAGCAGGAAAACCAATATATTCTGATTTATGAGGATTGTTTATACCAAGGAGTTTAAGTTTGGAGTGATATATGTGTGTTTCTACACATTATTCCTATGCATTACATATGTTCCATTATTGATAGCACTCTTATATCTTATATACTTTAAGCGGCATAGTTTTCAGAGTTACAGTACCCAATTAAAGATTATTTTTTATTTTTGGTCATTTGAGTACCTGAACTTGATAATGTTTAGAGAGTTAAAAAAAATCACATACTGTCATACTTTTTTGACAGCTGTTTCATTCCTAAATGAGATTCATCACTTTGAGCTTTGTTCTGGCAAATGTGAAATGAGGCTGGAGACATTACTCACTCTTGTTATATATACTAATGGTGACATCACTATTTGGTCTGATAAAAGTGGGTTCTAAAAATATTTAAATTGGTAGATATGTTGCTGACTAAGATCTCAGCTTTAATTAATATACAGCCCTGTTAAATTCCCTCAACGTGTAAAACCGTAGCCCATAACGTAGACTTTCGACAATTAAATTGGCCCCAGAAAAGCAACCCGCTAACGATTTGGGGGTTAAGGGCGAAAAAACCCTATGGGATTTCGAAATCTGAACTCCGCGGCTGCAAATCCTTTGATCTGTCAAGCCTGTAACTGTTACGTTCTTAAATTGCTATTAAATTGCTACGAATCCACTGGCGTTCAACCCCGTAACCCGCGAATGGAGCCAAAAGCTACTGTACTAACAATGAAAGGGAAAGTGATGTTAGGTAATAAAATTAATAGCACAACATTCTCAAGCTCGCAAATCTGCAATATAAAATACATTATTTCCAGTTTAATTTCCGTGTTATATTGATCCCGGCAATCAATGTGTTAATACATATAATGGAACTCGCATGGACTAGAATATCATATTTACTGATTTATTAATATTGCATTATTTCTGGAATGTAGGTCCGATTGAAACTCATAATTGAAACCTGTAAGTCTTTGAAATCTAACCTCCATTTTTCAGTAATGTAATGATGACAATCTCTTTTACGGGTTTGACTAATTGATCATGTTTACGGTCGCACATGCAACGTGTGCAAGAATGGTTTACGGGCTTGCGTCTACAGCCCGTAACACGCAACATGGTTCAATTTAAAAGCTCTGTAACGCAGCTGAATTTCAAGCCCGCAGCCTTTGCTGGTGTGCCGGTTCTGCTACAGGATTCAAATTTGTTAAGGCTGATAGTAGGTAGCAAGATGTTGGAAAGTGCAATGTATAATTAAAAAAATAGTTTATAATGTTAAATATGTGTACCGATATTTATCCTTTATAACATTTATAATTAGAAATATAGATACAATATAGAGAGGTGATATATTTCCTTAGATTTACATTTATTTTGTTAGTTTCTGCCCTCAAAATCCTGATTTAGCAATCCAGAATGAATTCCAGAAATAGGAATTCCAAAAATAGCAGCAGAAGATGGACATGTAAGCAAAAAATGGTCACCATGCAATGCTACATTCATAAATTTACATATGTCTCAAATTATGGTAATAAAAATAAAATGATAGCAATACTGAATTTTTAGGAGTTTTTACCTCATTGCAATTCGTATGTTTTATGCATTTCAACAATTACTGTATATTTCTAAGTTGGACAAAAAGTGGAATGCAGCTTCAAGTAATAGATATGTGAAAATGTTTTATGGGCAATGCATTCCTTATAATTAAGGCTGTCGCTATACAGCACAGATATCTAATTGCCATCAGGGATTCTGTATGCTCCAGGCATGAAAATAACGAATGCACAGTCAGCGATATTAGATTATTTTATGTTGACTAATTCTAAAGTTTCTCAGTGTTCAGAGTGATTGGCAGAGTGGCCTGTCAATTATGAAAAAAATATTAGCTTTTGCAGCATGTTCTCAGAGAAAAACTTCAACCCCTAGGTAGAAGAAAACATTTATTTTTGTTTTTAGAGTTATTAATAAATGTTTTTGGCAATAAAGCAAAATCTGCCCTCGGAGACAGGAAGCGTAATATAGTTGCACTGAGATAGTTGATATGTTGTAGTTATTGTTTTAAGTAATATTAACAGTAAAAATACAGTTATGTACAAAGCTTTCTTATATATGTGTCTGTAAAGACTAGTAATTGTGTCTAGATATATTGTTTTGAAATAGGTACAGTGTTGTATCGTGTAAGCCTTAGAACATCAAAAACAATTAATTCAGTGGAGATGATTCCCTTTAACCGAGGGCCTCATTCAATTGTGATTTGGCCAATTGAACAGGGCTCTATATAAGCACATAGCATATATTTTTACCGAAGTTTTTAGTTACTGAAGACCTTGCTTTTGGATAGAAGTTCACTAACTGAAAACTATATATATATATATAAATATATAGAGCCCTATTCAATTGGCCAAATCGTAATTGAATGAGGCCCTGAGTAGGGTTAGATTTCAGTGCTACTGGCCCCCTTAAAGTAAAATGTCAAAATCTGGAAAGCTTGCAGACAAGCTGCTAAGACTTAAATTGATCAGTCTGTAGATAAGATTCACTGTGAGGAATTGACTGTGCTGGGTTCTGAACCCTGGTCCCCAGGCTGCTGAACCTCTTCACTACCACTGCTCCAGCCTGCCTTTGTGAATTTCCTTGAGATCTGATAAACCTTGACTCTACTAGCAATAGTATGAGTGACTAGTCTCTTCAGCTGTGTCTGGTCAGGTGTCTGGTCCTTGGCCTATATAAGACACTTCCTGTCTATGTACCTTGCCAGATTATTGTGGTTCCTGTTCCCTTCAATAAAGCTTGTTCCTGTTTCACCTACAAGTTGCTGAATTGGATCATTGCTGACCTAGGTTGCTGGTCTCCAAAACCTTGTGATTCCTATATCATTACATTCACACAATCACCATACTGATTACGAACTTTAGGACACAGAGACAAAAAGATCTGGGAATAAAAATGATTGCATATATTTGGAACTTTAAGATATAGATTAAACAATGACAGGGAATTTATGTCACATTGCTTCATATCAACTGAATTATCTTCCACATCGTTAAACCATTTGCTTCCTACAGAGACTGTCTGTACCACTTAGCAAAGTTTTCACATCCATTGCATTAAACAGTTTCTATTCACAGATGTGATAACTTAAGCTTCATCTACAATCTGATCAAATTCCGTCCAATCAGTTTGTCTATATGTACTAAATGTTTTCCAGATTTCATTTGACAACCTGCTCGAAGGGAGCTATGAGCTTGAAACTTGCAATCTATTCCTACTCAGTTAGCCATTATCCACTGAAAGTGTTCCCTGTAGATATATTGTGGATATTTATATATTTTTTTCATCTTACATAGGCAACATCTCCAGGAAGGCACACTGGAATCCATCATGGACGTTGTGTCTACTATAAAACATAGGACATTCTGTCCTCTATAAGAAATAATGAACCATTGTACATAACAGTTATAGCGTGAACCATACCAGTAGACAGTTGTAGCCAGGTAATGGATTACATACAGAATGAAATGTATAATAACTAAAAAAGAGCCAATGCCTGGCAACACACCACTCTATATGTAAGTAAATAATAAATTAATAGCACTGATAAGATGCATACAGCATGAGAGAGCAGGTACACATAAAATATTTTGTATATTATACTATGTTATAAGATTGTACATGCATTGGAGGCATCTGACCTAAATCAGATGATATACCAAATAAGAAATAGTAATTCTTAACCGAGAAACATAGAGTTGATGGCAGATAATAACCAAAAAGTCCAATCTAGTCTTCTCATCCTATTTACTTTAAAGCTTGGCTTAATTATGCTTCAATGTTACCTGATGCATGTTCTATGGATCCTTAAATTGCTTACCACTTCCACTAGAACGTTGTCCTGGAAGACAAACTTGCAGATTCCCAATGAACCAAATTCTATGTACTTTACATCTTCATAAATTGGTAGGTATACACTGATTAAAAAAAGAAAGCTGATTTATGTATTGATACATGCCTCAATGATAATGCATGGTACACTGTATAATGGTGCTGAAAATCTATTTATTGAAAATGGACATGCTGCACTGTATAAATATACTAATTGCCTGATAAAGAAGAAACTGTATGGAATCTATGCTAAGCTTTTGTACGCTGTGAATATATCATTTTGCTTACTATGCTGCAATATATAGCATGGCTAAATATTTATATACTAGCGACTTGCCCATTAAAAATGACGGCAATAAAAAGTGACAATGCTGTTTCCCACACAATGGAAGCCTCTCCCCCTCTACTTTACTGGCCTCGCAATGAGAGCCTTTCGCGCTAATCACAGGCTTTGCAATAACCGGCGTCAGGCTCCTCACGGGCCTTGCAATGAGCGCCTTCGGCGCTTATTGCTAGCCTCCCCCCCCCACCTCTCCCACCGTCTACTTTACTGTCCTCGCGATGAGCGCCTTTGGAGCAGATGCCCTGCGCATGTGTGGCTCGCATAGCACATGCGCAGCGTGCACCTTGCTCTGAGCATGCACGCCTCTGGCTGTGCATTGCGCATGCGCTCCATCCGATCGCCTTTGCGATCGGATTGTTATCAAACTGAGATTTGTCGCAAGCGTGACGATGGATCGCAGTTTGACAATTATAAAATGTGATATGATATGGAATGTATGGGTAAAATATAATTTAAAGTACATATAGGCTAGAACAGACCTGTTCAACTGGTGGCTCTCTGGCCAGATGTGCCTCACCAGGTGTTTTCTGTGGCCTATTGTCCTCAAACGTAGCATTATCAAAATAAAGCACGTGGGACAGTATAATCAGCCAGGATATCATATATAAATTCAGAAACTTTCAATTATTTCATAGATTATATCGCCATAAACAAAATGATTATCTCCCTGCAAAATCTACTGCACAAACCAGGACCAACGCCACACTGATGAAATGCAGTAACATCAAAACAGTAACTGTCTTTTGGTGGGTTGCTGGTTTGTGCATAATCCGATCCTATGATTTGCTTAAAGATGTTCAATACAGTGCATATTTGCTTAAAAGGAACCATGTATAAAAAAAAAATTAAATTTAAGAGTAAGATTAATTGTAGTCTTGTGTACATGTACCTGCCTAGTCTCCCAAAGTGCAGTACAATGACAGTATTTCTGGGAAAACTGAGTGAGAAATACATTTTTTTAACTTATTTTTAGACTTTAAAATGGGGTTACAAATGTACTATTGTCTGTGTATATATATATATATATATATATATATATATATATATATATTTTTTTTTTTTTTTATTATTATTATTATTTATTTATTTATGTATTTAGATTCTTTTTTAATCATTATTATGATTTTGGCCTACCAGTGTTTGGATAACACTGAGCTATAAGTTATAGAAGTTAAACTATGGAGCAACGTTAGATTTATTATCATTATTATTATTAATAATAATGTTGCTTCATAATTTACTTTTAAAATGTGTAGCAAGTAAAAGAAAAGTTGATTATTTATTTTTTATAGGCTGAAATTTTTTTGGGAGGGTGTTCAAAATGCTTTATGTTTGCAGTTACAAGCACAGAGAAGTTTGATATCCAAGTAAGATCAACAGTATCAAAAACAACAAATAGGTCAAATTGTTTGTATACAGAGTACTGGCATTATGTTTCTCATAGAAATGTTTATTTGTTCCTAGCTTGACCTTTGTATTGTTTCTTTTTGATCTTTAGGTATAAATTCATGCTGCAGTGTATTATCTATTATAAACAACAAGTGACTTGCCCGTCAAAAATGAGGGCAATAACATTTTAAGCCATGGCAATGCTGTTTACCACACAATGTAAGGCTTTTGTTCATCTGTGGGCCTTTGGCGCTCATTGTGAGCCTCTCCCCTCGTGTACTTCAATTGTCCGTCTTTGCAACGTTCACCTTGGGTGGTGATCGCTGTCATGAATCAGCCAGTGGCCATATTGGATTTGGCGTGAACTGTGCCGGTTGCCATTTTGTGACTGGCACAGCCATCCTGTGACTGGCAGCAGTGGTCACAATGGGAGCCATATTGGGACTGGCAGCAGAGGCCACACCCAGTGGCCATATTGTGTTTGGACAAAGTTCATGGCTCAGGCGGCAGCCATATTGGGACTGGCAGTATTGGTCAAACCCAGGGGCCATCTTATCATGAGCTGTTATCTTCCACATGCTGTGGAAGAAAAGGTTTGGGGCTCACTTGTTATTGTTATATTATGTTATGTGATTTAGGGGATGAAAACTGTTGGTAGGCCATGTAAGAGAGGTGTCACCTAGCATAACCGTTAATAAAGTATAGTTATGCATAAAGCGGTTCTATGTTAGATGCGCCTTTACGCATTGCCTCAACCAGGGGTTCACGGGATGTTACATGTTCTATAGTATTATATTGTTTTGAATTGTAGAGTGGCATGGCTGGTGAGTGATGGGAACATATATGAAAATGAGTAAGGAATGTTTCTTAGGCTAAATACAATGTGTGAGCAATAAGCCAGGAGCTTGCCCATATGGTCCTGAAGGTAAACACTTGAAATGATAGTAGTCAGGAACAATAGGGTCCCTTACAGACACTGAGGCACCATAACCCCAGGGGGTCTACAGGGATTCCCACTCAGAGAAGCAGGTGCAAAGTCCAGAGGGCAGGGAGATGTCTCTCTCTTGGGAGCTAGAGCCAAATGAATTAGTTAGCCCCACCTAGTGGGTGGACCTGGGGAGGAGTCTCATGGTTCCTACGTAGGGACCCTGCATGATTGGCCAGAGGTTATTTGGGGCTGGCTAAGGGTAGCCACTCCCCCTATCCTTGAGTGCTGTGTTTAAATATGTTGTTCCAAAATAAAACGTTGTTCATAATTTTCATCAAGACGTGGCGTGTAGATGTATTATTTACCCGGAGACATATGCTTGCAGTAAGATTTGTCAGACTTACTGTCAATATTGCCCAGTCTAACCCAAGGCTGAGACATGATGTTCCTGTAATCAAAGCAACCTAGGTCCAGAGTCACCCAAATCCGGTCAAAAGACCCCAGCCAGAGAGTGGGTCGTGATAATCGCGAAGACAGATATATAAGTACAGTGTAAAATGTTAAAACAATGTGAGTACAGTGACTTAATAAAGTAATATGAATTAATAAATGAATATACTTTACCTATTTATATTTAATATGCAGCAATCAATATCATGAAGATATAACAATCTATTTGGAATTTCCTGCATCTGAAAATGTACAGTTGGAGTGCTGATCATGTGAGGAGAAAGTGTCAGCAATGTGGCAAGTGTGTAGTGTAAATAGGCTGCGTGCGCCAGGCCAAACCGTTTGTTTAGGCGGGTAAAGCGGCATTTTATAATCCTAATGTTATTGAGTTGTAAGTTAGTGTTGTAAAATGGCGGCTTTTTTCTATGTGTTACTTGGCTCACAAGCATTTTACATCCGTTGTAATGGTATATTATCTATGTGCTACGTTCCTGGCTAACTTGTACGTGCCTGGCGGTGATTTTCGCAGCTCTGTGTCCTTCAGTCTTTAGTTTCAATTTTTCCATCCGCCATTTTTCTTCTCGCTTAACCGATTTTCAAGTTGCGAAACTTCTTAAATGCGACATGCTGTGTGTGATGTTTGTTTTATATGATATTTTTTGTTGTTGTGGTTTTGGTGTTTATGGATGTGCGCAGTTTGGCCGTTAAATTTGTATTTTTGCAACCTTTTTTTTTTTTTTTTTTTTAAAGTTCTGCGGGTTGTAATTGTTGTTTGTAAAAGTCGTATGTCCTTGTCTGTGTTTTCTGCGCTTCAGGGTTGTGTAGCCTAGTTTTAATTTTTTTGGGCCGCCATTTTTTTTCTTGCTTAGACCATTTTCAAGTGACGAAACTCCTTTAATTTGACTTTAATTTGCGTGCAACCTCACCCCAACATGTCCTTGCTGTCCCCCCATGCTGTCTGTGATGTTTTTATTATGTTTTGTTGTTATTTTAAAGTGTTTTATTGTTTTTTTGATGTACTCGTATTTTTGGGACCTCGTATTTTTGATTTTTCTAAGTCCGTATTTCCTCATTACGCATTATTGATCCCACTGCGTGGTTGTTTTTTTTCGAAGTCCTGGGTTGTTTTTAACTGCGAGTGAGCGACGTAGAGCCTCCACCTCCGCAAATGTGGACACTCACTTTGCGAGGTCCGCATTTGCGGCCTGCAATGAGCCTTTGGCTCATGTAGTTTATGTCCCCCTCTGCAAATGCAGCCCCTTGCTTCTCGAGGGTCAGCATTTGCGGTCTGCAATAAGCGTTCGCTCATTGCAGCCGTCGCTGGAGCCTCCACCTCCGCAAATGTGGCCATAACTGCGCCCCTCGCTTCGCGAGAGACGCAGTTCTTGCGAGCTTGCAAAGAGTGACGACGACTCGCAGTTTGACAATTATAATATGTGATTAGATTACTTCAGCACTGTGTGCATATAAGATTTGAAGGTAATGAGCATTCTGGAGTTAAGAAGATACAAGTGGTGATTTCTGGCTTGTTCTGTACACTCTTGAGTGGACAAAAAAGAGGTCTTCATGCCATAATGTTACAGGCACTATTATTATTATTATTATTTCCTTT
Organism: Discoglossus pictus; assembly: GCA_027410445.1. Taxonomy (NCBI): domain Eukaryota; kingdom Metazoa; phylum Chordata; class Amphibia; order Anura; family Alytidae; genus Discoglossus; species Discoglossus pictus. The sequence goes on from CM050167.1 coordinate 376,711,356, forward strand.
ATTTGTAACGCACCAACATATTTCGTAGTGCTGTACAGGGTTAAGTTCAAATCAAAACAATATTAACACAATAAAGAAAAAAAAAGATCGACAAAAAAAAAAAGAAAGAATAGAGGGCCCTGTCTTTAAGCTTAAAATCAAGTGTACACAAAGCTTTCACTAAAGCACATAAGATAGAAAACAAACTTAAAATCTAAAGGGTATGGGAGAGGTATAGAAGGGTTATAGATCAGATATGTATATTAGGGCCTGGAGGTGATAAGCTTCTTGAGATGACAGATGAGTTTTTAGTGAGTGTTTGAAGGATTTGAGGCAGGAGGATAGTCTAGTGGAGCGAGGCAAGGAGTTCCAAAGAATAGAGGCAGCATGAAAAAAGTCCTGAAGACGGGAGTGAGTGGAGGTGATAAGACAGGATGAAAAAAGAAAGTCTTTAGCAGAGCGGAGAGGGCGGTTGGGGGTGTCCTTATAGATGAGAGCAGAAATATAAGAGGGGGAATTAACAATTACATACACCCCTAATACCATTTGGCACATGTCTTCATTAACTAGTCATTAAAAAGTCACCTCTTTCCAAAGATATTGGACTTTGTTAGTTAGTGACTTTTCTTGAATGGTGCATTTTGTTTTGCAGTAGAAAAAGGAATTAAGTTAAGGCCACTCTTCAAAAATTAAAAAATCCTTGATTACAAATTGTTTATATTTAGGGATCTCATTATCTGGCTATGTTTTCGAAGGCATTGTGCTGTCATCTGGAGATTTACCTATGTTTCACATATACCATTACCATGAGTCAATAATAAAGCTGTGGATTGAGGAAACATGTGCATTTTTTGAATGTGCCATTTGTATTAAATACATCAAGATAGAGGTTGAATTGCAGGTATGTTTACTCGGTTTTAACAGAACATTTGATGCTAATATATGGATATATCATTACATTTTTGGTGGCTAAATTCTTCTACTATGTTGTTGCAAGTCTGCTGCATCACTTTTTCACTTTACATACACTGAAAGTAAGATACCCTTTAAGCCAACTATCAATGGTTCTTAAACCATTTATAGATGACTTTACAGGGTAAGATTTTCAAAATTACTAAGTATTTGTTCATTAAAGGTGTTGTGGTAGTTTGGGTTTCTCTTCAATTGCACGAAGGCCACAGTGAAACTAGTATCTACTGTGACAAGTTAACAGTCTCTTCCGGGTTTCTGCCCGTGTTTCATGCACTTTGACGCACAATACAAGAAAGTGTATACACTTTTCCAAGTTTTACTAAAATGTATTCAGTGATACAAAAATAACAAAAAAAATCAATAAAAATAACAGGCATAGCTTACATTGAACCAATAAACAGTTTCCTCGCTAACAAGCTAGTATCCAGCTATACCAGGGTGGAGCAAAAAAAGCAGTTCAACGGATTGTAAAATCACTGCTTTGTCCATTCTTTCAAATTTCTAAGAATCCACTCTGCTTTAAGCGTTCATAAAGTTCAGGCTTCTGCCTCACTGAGTGTGTCTTTCCCAGATCTGACACAACTGAAAACACTTCAGTCCATCAACAGCCCCTCCCCTACTCCCATACTCCTATATTATACTTATACCATCCCCGTGAGTCATTATTAAATCTGTGGCTAGAGGAAATCTATTTATTTCAATGAAATGTTATTTTTATTAAAAACGTCAAGAAAGAGCCTGCATTGCAGGTATGTTTACTTGGTTTTAACAGATCATTTGATGCTAATATATGTACTGTATATGTCATTACATTTTTCAGTGGCTAAATTCTTCTACTATGTTGTTCCAAGACTGTTTCATCACTTCTTCTCTTCATACATTGCAAGTGAAATACCCTTTTAAGTCAGCTAGGAATGGTTCTTAAACAATTTATAGATGACTTAACAGGGTAGGACTACTACATATTTGTTCATTAAAGGTATCTTAGTAGTTGTAGTTATCTTCAGTTGCTTGAATGCCACAGTGTGTCTTTGTTAGGTCTGATATAGTTGCAAACTATTAAGTCCATCAACAGCCCCTGCCGTATTCGAAGAGAGTCTTAAATCAAGGATGCTCATGTGCAGTTAATTAACTGAGCAGGAAAGTTAATACCCAAAGTCCTAGAGGGGGAAGAGATCTTTGCAGAGTCTGTGTCTCACATAAGCCCCTTGGATAACTCTAATCACCAGTTGGGAAGGCTACCAAACTGACTAGAATCCCAAATGCATGTTAAGGATTTACTAATTAAAAGTGCACATTGTGAGGTAACTTTTAATTTGAAAGCTACTAAAAGAGGGAGGGCTTGTACACATTTAACCCTTATATTCTATATTTGTGTAGGCAAAATACGGCTCATGTGCCAGTAAAATAATAAATGTCAATAGTATAGGTCAAGGATTCCAAAAGAACACACTAATTTAAATCCCAAGCTTAGCTATCCTAAATACTCAGGTGCGTCTTTGTACATCTTTAATTGCATAATCTCTTTGATAAAATCTCTCTCTGAAACCTTAAATGTCATCTATTGTCTGCTGCCCATGCAGAATGGTGAGTTTAGACATTGGTTACTCCAATCAGTCCCTACTTCTGTCTGGAAATAAATATTACCACTCAACTAAAACTCTACAATTTTTTTTTTTAATGAAATTCATAACTATATTGTCTTAATGCTTGGTGTTTTAGAAACGTCGATTGATACAGATCATAAAACGAGAAAGCTTCTAATGGTGGAGTTGAGAATTATTATACAAAACAATGTCACATCTCTGTAAATGCTGGATATGGGCAGATTTGATAAAATTTGCTGATAAAATTTGATATTTCCTAGATTGAATTGCAGTTAAAAATAAAAATATATTCTAATCATTTAGTGCACAAATTAAAACTGAGGTTTTAGGTAAGAATAATTCACTTTCAATCAACATTTGTCTACATATTTAGATAACGGCAAGAATTGTGTATATCTATAACTTGTGGCATTGTGTTTTAATACCACTTTATTTGGCTACAATGTGAAAAAATGTAATATGTTATTTATCAATTAAATGGCAGACAGTGACTGCTAAATGACAATAATGAGTTAAAGAACCAGTATAGTTTGGGAATACCTGTACATATTAGTGAATTATGTAGTATACTAACTACATTAGAAGCTTTGTTAGCCACGATCATAAAGGCATTTAAGAGAAACCCGTAAATATAGCTCACTCTGTATAAAGATTACCTGTTTTTTTAAGCCTTGGGTTAGGCCAAGGAATGTCACACTGGTATTTCCAGTTAATCCATAGCCTGTAGTGTAGTGGCTGAGTAGGCCATTTTGTGAGACATGGGAAAGATGAGTTTCCTCTTGTGTGTCATAACTGCACCATATAGTCAGACAGGGGCTAGGGCTCAGCAAATCAATTTCAAGGGAGACCTTTACGATCTGACTGAGTTCATAGCAAAGCCACAGTTCTAAGACTCTGTTTCTGCTATGGGTCCTTATCTTGTCTGGTTCACTGTAGCTCCAGTGTCCTGTGCTGCTGCTTCTTTTTGTGTCTGGCACTGCTGCAATTCCTGTCTGGTAAGAGTTCTACCTGTTTCCGGCACTGCTGCTTCTGTTCCTATCTGGCAAGAGTTCTGACTGTACCTTCTGCTCTAGTATGTTCCATCTATCACCTCCTTGCTAGTTCCTGCCTTCAGCTCTCAGTATACTTCTGTGGACCCCAGTTTGAAGTTTCTACAGCACTGCCAGTTTGCTTTCAGTGCTTGGCCGTATTTCTGCACTTGGACTGATAAAAACATTGGACTTTTGATTTAAAAAAAATAATCACCAAGCTTTGTATATGCTGTTTTTTGTTCATTAAATTAGTTTTGCAACCTCACTCCGGAAGGGTCTGAATTTCTAATATCCATGTCCTGACAATGCTTGTGTGATGGGTGCTAGGATTTTTGCTAGAGTCTCCAAATTGACCTATCTTTATCTGTGAAATTAATCTGTCTGTATCCATGTTTACTGCTACTTTTTCATACTTACATTTTTTTTTATTAAATTATTATTATTTGCCTTTTATTTCTTCTTTTTTAACAATAAATTCACACTGCTCTTCACTATAATATAAACAATGTTGCCAAGATCTTAAAAAAAGGAAAAGGAAAATAAACTAGTGACCAAGACATTCTTTATTGTTGCTAACGTAAATCCTTCACAATTTTTGGAATAGTTCACAGACTCAATAATAAAAACAAAAAAAATATTTCCGCAAAAAATCGAACTTAATCAGTGGTGTCATAGTTGCAAGAGTATTACTGCAAGAAAGTAGGGAAAATATATGCATTTCATAGTAACATATTCAGATTAATATCATATTAGTAGGGATCTTCCTACATGCAATACACAGAGCAAATCTCATGACTTTCTAATCAAGATCGATGCTTTCATTTAATTGTTAATTAATAATAATACCTTTCTCTCTTTATTTCTAAAGTATACATATTAAAGCATAATTTGTGTTATCTTTATTATGTTGTTTTATAGAATTTAAGCAGTGTTGATGAAACTGTACATGAGTATGAAGCATTGCTACCATCTAGTGGTTTTTCTTGATATTACCAAATCTGTACATTATGATTGTTTTTCACTAAACCATGGAAAGTAATTTTTAACAGTTTCAGTGTTGAAGAACTTATTAGTGCACTAATTCTCAAATCCCTTCGATACAGCAATATTCATTACAAACATAGGGCCCTATTAAATTCTCCCTCGTAGTTCTCTCGGTGCTCGCAAAAGGCAGTTTTCCTGCTGTTTGCGAGAACCGAATCTCTCGCAGCCTGCTTTACGATATGACTGCGAGAAAATGGCCGAGAATAGGCTCCGAGAGAGCTACGTAGCCTTAAATCTATGCACGAGTCTCGCATATCGTAAGAATCCCTACGTGGACAAAAAGTCCACGCAAGGGATCCGAAAGCCTCTACGTGCTGCCTCGGAACAGCCCGAGACAGCAGCGTGAGGCTCCCCCCTGCACCCTATACACATCCCCATGCTGCAGGGGTCTCTATCAGGACCCCTGCAGCACCCCCACATTAACCCCTTGCAGCGGGGGTCCCCGATCTGCATAGATCAGGCCCCCCGCTGCATTTAAAACTTTTAAATTCCCCGCCGCGGCTCCTTAAAGGGACCGCGGCACACTATTAGCCAATCCCGGCCGCGGCACTTAAAATTAACCCCCCTCTATGCTGGGGGTCCCCATCGGGACCCCCGAAGTGTCCCCACATAAACCCATTGCAGGGGGGGTCCCCGATCTGCATAGATCAGGCCCCCCGCTGCATTTAAAACTTTTAAATTCCCCGCCGCGGCTCCTTAAAGGGACCGCGGCACACTATTAGCCAATCCCGGCCGCGGCACTTAAAATTAACCCCCCTCTATGCTGGGGGTCCCCATCGGGACCCCCGAAGTGTCCCCACATAAACCCATTGCAGGGGGGGTCCCCGATCTGCATAGATCAGGCCCCCCGCTGCATTTAAAACTTTTAAATTCCCCGCCGCGGCTCCTTAAAGGGACCGCGGCACACTATTAGCCAATCCCGGCCGCGGCACTTAAAATTAACCCCCCTCTATGCTGGGGGTCCCCATCGGGACCCCCGAAGTGTCCCCATATAAACCCCCTGCAGCGGGGGGCCCCGATCGGCACCGATCGTGACCCTGCTGCAATTCAATTTTAAATTTCCCGCCTCGCGGGTCCTCAAAGGACCGTAAAGGTCCTGAAAGGACTCGCACTAAAAATAATAACCCCAGGCAACTATAATTACCCCATTAACTCATGATGGTCAATCCAGACCACCATAAGGCCTAAATTAACCCATTAACTCATGGTGGTCAATCCAGACCACCATAAGGCCTAAATTAACCCATTAACTCATGGTGGTCAATCCAGACCACCATAAGGCCTAAATTAACCCATTAACTCATGGTGGTCAATCCAGACCACCATAAGACCTAAATTAACCCATTAACTCATGATGGTCAATACAGACCAGCATAAGGCTCTATTTAACCCCATCAGTCCCATAAGGGTATATTATTACCATTATGGGCCTGTTACAACCCAACATTAACCACATAAGTGCCATGATGGTCCTCAAGGACCATCATGACACTAACTACAAACACTACACTATAACCCCCAATAAACCATTTAATCTAAACTAACCCCCCTCTACACTAATCTATTAACACTTACACTACCTACCTACACTACCTACCCCCTAATAAACCTCCCCAACACTCTAATTACAAAAAACAAAAAACCTACAGTACAAAAAACAAAAAAACCTACAGTACAGAAAACAAAAAAAAATTACAACCCCACCCCCCACTACAGAAAACAAAAAAATACATTACAACCCCACCCCCCACTACAGAAAATAAAAAAATTACACACCTGAAAAGGAAAGACAGATAAACACAATACAATAATACATATAATACATTACATACATTACATACAATACATGACATTACATATAATATATTAAATATAATATATTAAATATAATATATTACATATAATACATTACATACATTACATACAATACATGACATTACATATAATATATTAAATATAATATATTAAATATAATATATTACATATAATACATTACATACATTACATACAATACATGACATTACATATAATATATTAAATATAATATATTAAATATAATATATTACATATAATACATTACATACATTACATACAATACATGACATTACATATAATATATTAAATATAATATATTAAATATAATATATTACATATAATACATTACATACATTACATACAATACATGACATTACATATAATATATTAAATATAATATATTAAATATAATATATTACATATAATACATTACATACATTACATACAATACATGACATTACATATAATATATTAAATATAATATATTAAATATAATATATTACATATAATACATTACATACATTACATACATTACATACAATACATGACATTACATATAATATATTAAATATAATATATTAAATATAATATATTACATATAATACATTACATACATTACATACAATACATGACATTACATATAATATATTAAATATAATATATTAAATATAATATATTACATATAATACATTACATACATTACATACAATACATGACATTACATATAATATATTAAATATAATATATTAAATATAATATATTACATATAATACATTACATACATTACATACAATACATGACATTACATATAATATATTAAATATAATATATTAAATATAATATATTACATATAATACATTACATACATTACATACAATACATGACATTACATATAATATATTAAATATAATATATTAAATATAATATATTACATATAATATATTACATATAGTCCTAATCAAATACCCCCTATCTATCTAACATACAATCTATTTAATTTAAAATAAATCCTAACTATATCAAATACATCCCCCTATCTATCTAATATACAAAAAATCCTAACTACATACACAGACCCTTATTCTAAAATAAAATAAAATAATTACAGTCCTAACTACATACACAGACCCTAATTCTAAGCTAAAATCAATAAATTAAGACCACTTACCTTTAAGATGTTGCTTCAGATCACTAACCTATGGGTCAAACAAAAAAAAAAATTAGTACAAAACATTAACATCAAATAAATAAACATTATATACATTCTACATATTCAACTCACCTTTACAGCATGTCCAGTCACTGTTAAGCTCTTCCGGCGCGGCCCTGTTAAAAAAAAAAAACACAATACATGAATACATGAATACAATATATAAACAATAAATAAAATACACAAATAAACATCTAAATATACATTTAACTTACCTCCCCGCGATGTCCCCGGCCTTCTCTCCTTCAGCCCCGGCTGGGCCGCGGAACCATCCGCGCTCTAAAAAAAAATAAAAAAAAAACTAACGGAGGTCTGCACTGGCAGACCTCCCCGACGCTACTGAACCTCCCGGAGTCGTTTCCGGGAGGAAATTGGCATTGGCGGCTTGTGATTGGCTGAAAAAGCTGTCTATCAATTTCAGCCAATCAAAAGTCGTCAATGTGTGAGCCAATCAGGATGGGATACACCCCAATATCCCACCCTGATTGGCTAAAACACTTGTCTATCTTTATGGGAACCAATCACAACGCTCAGATGCCTTCAGCCAATCACTATGGGATACACCCCCACGGAGTGATTGGTAGAAGACATCTGCGCATCCTGATTGGCTCCTACATTGACGACTTTTGATTGGCTGACAGCTTTTTCAGCCAATCACAAGCCGCCAATGCCAATTTCCTCCCGGAAACGACTCCGGGAGGTTCAGTAGCGTCGGGGAGGTCTGCCAGTGCAGACCTCCGTTAGTTTTTTTTTTATTTTTTTTTAGAGCGCGGATGGTTCCGCGGCCCAGCCGGGGCTGAAGGAGAGAAGGCCGGGGACATCGCGGGGAGGTAAGTTAAATGTATATTTAGATGTTTATTTGTGTATTTTATTTATTGTTTATATATTGTATTCATGTATTCATGTATTGTGTTTTTTTTTTTTAACAGGGCCGCGCCGGAAGAGCTTAACAGTGACTGGACATGCTGTAAAGGTGAGTTGAATATGTAGAATGTATATAATGTTTATTTATTTGATGTTAATGTTTTGTACTAATTTTTTTTTTTTTTTGAACCATAGGTTAGTGATCTGAAGCAACATCTTAAAGGTAAGTGGTCTTAATTTATTGATTTTAGCTTAGAATTAGGGTCTGTGTATGTAGTTAGGACTGTAATTATTTTATTTTATTTTAGAATAAGGGTCTGTGTATGTAGTTAGGATTTTTTGTATATTAGATAGATATGGGTATGTATTTGATATAGTTTGGATTTATTTTAAATTAAATAGATTGTATGTTAGATAGATAGGGGGTATTTGATTAGGACTATATGTAATATATTATATGTAATATATTATATTTAATATATTATATTTAATATATTATATGTAATGTCATGTATTGTATGTAATGTATGTAATGTATTATATGTAATATATTATATTTAATATATTATATTTAATATATTATATGTAATGTCATGTATTGTATGTAATGTATGTAATGTATTATATGTAATATATTATATTTAATATATTATATTTAATATATTATATGTAATGTCATGTATTGTATGTAATGTATGTAATGTATTATATGTAATATATTATATTTAATATATTATATTTAATATATTATATGTAATGTCATGTATTGTATGTAATGTATGTAATGTATTATATGTAATATATTATATTTAATATATTATATTTAATATATTATATGTAATGTCATGTATTGTATGTAATGTATGTAATGTATTATATGTAATATATTATATGTAATATATTATATTTAATATATTATATGTAATGTCATGTATTGTATGTAATGTATGTAATGTATTATATGTATTATTGTATTGTGTTTATCTGTCTTTCCTTTTCAGGTGTGTAATTTTTTTATTTTCTGTAGTGGGGGGTGGGGTTGTAATGTATTTTTTTGTTTTCTGTAGTGGGGGGTGGGGTTGTAATTTTTTTTTGTTTTCTGTACTGTAGGTTTTTTTTGTTTTTTGTACTGTAGGTTTTTTGTTTTTTGTAATTAGAGTGTTGGGGAGGTTTATTAGGGGGTAGGTAGTGTAGGTAGGTAGTGTAAGTGTTAATAGATTAGTGTAGAGGGGGGTTAGTTTAGATTAAATGGTTTATTGGGGGTTATAGTGTAGTGTTTGTAGTTAGTGTCATGATGGTCCTTGAGGACCATCATGGCACTTATGTGGTTAATGTTGGGTTGTAACAGGCCCATAATGGTAATAATATACCCTTATGGGACTGATGGGGTTAAATAGAGCCTTATGGTGGTCTGGATTGACCATCATGAGTTAATGGGTTAATTTAGGTCTTATGGTGGTCTGGATTGACCACCATGAGTTAATGGGTTAATTTAGGCCTTATGGTGGTCTGGATTGACCATCATGAGTTAATGGGTTAATTTAGGTCTTATGGTGGTCTGGATTGACCACCATGAGTTAATGGGTTAATTTAGGCCTTATGGTGGTCTGGATTGACCATCATGAGTTAATGGGTTAATTTAGGCCTTATGGTGGTCTGGATTGACCATCATGAGTTAATGGGTTAATTTAGGTCTTATGGTGGTCTGGATTGACCACCATGAGTTAATGGGTTAATTTAGGCCTTATGGTGGTCTGGATTGACCATCATGAGTTAATGGGTTAATTTAGGTCTTATGGTGGTCTGGATTGACCACCATGAGTTAATGGGTTAATTTAGGCCTTATGGTGGTCTGGATTGACCATCATGAGTTAATGGGGTAATTATAGTTGCCTGGGGTTATTATTTTTAGTGCGAGTCCTTTCAGGACCTTTACGGTCCTTTGAGGACCCGCGAGGCGGGAAATTTAAAATTGAATTGCAGCAGGGTCACGATCGGTGCCGATCGGGGCCCCCCGCTGCAGGGGGTTTATATGGGGACACTTCGGGGGTCCCGATGGGGACCCCCAGCATAGAGGGGGGTTAATTTTAAGTGCCGCGGCCGGGATTGGGTAATAGTGTGCCGCGGCCCCTTTAAGGAGCCGCGGCGGGGAATTTAAAAGTTTTAAATGCTGCGGGGGGCCTGATCTATGCAGATCGGGGACCCCCCCCTGCAATGGGTTTATGTGGGGACACTTCGGGGGTCCCGATGGGGACCCCCAGCATAGAGGGGGGTTAATTTTAAGTGCCGCGACCGGGATTGGGTAATAGTGTGCCGCGGCCCCTTTAAGGAGCCGCGGCGGGGAATTTAAAAGTTTTAAATGCAGCGGGGGCCTGATCAGTGCCGATCGGGGACCCCCGCTGCAAGGGGTTAATGTGTGGGGGCTGCGGGGGTTCCTATGGACCCCTGCAGCAAGGTGTTCATGTGAGGACACTTCGGGGGTCCCGACAGGGACCCCCGCATTGAGGGGGGGTTCATTTTAGGTGCCTGGGGGGGGTTTGGAGTACCCCCCACGGCAATGCTTATGTGGGGGACTGCCGCGGAGGTCCCTTTTAGGACCCCTGCAGCACTTGATGAGGAGTGGGAGCCTGCGATATCATCTCGCAGGCTGTCACTCCTCATGTACATTTACGCAGTGTAGATACGTACGGGCCTGCTGCGTAGCTCATACGTTGCTCGCAGCAGGGCTAATTTAATAGCATTGTAAGTTAGAGAAACTTTGCAGTACGTAGGGCTTAAGTAGAAGCCTCTTATTTACGAGGCTGGAATTTAATGAGGCCCATAGTTATGAACCAAATAATTAATTCATCAAACAATTAACTTTTGTGATGGTTAAGGCTAGCAGCATATGTCACACTTATTGTAGTATTGTAATGTAACTATAAAATATATAGGGCCTCATTAAATTCCAGCCTCGTAAATAAGAGGCTTCTACTTAAGCCCTACGTACTGCAAAGTTTCTCTAACTTACAATGCTATTAAATTAGCCCTGCTGCGAGCAACGTATGAGCTACGCAGCAGGCCCGTACGTATCTACACTGCGTAAATGTACATGAGGAGTGACAGCCTGCGAGATGATATCGCAGGCTCCCACTCCTCATCAAGTGCTGCGGGGGTCCTAAAAGGGACCTCCGCGGCAGTCCCCCACATAAGCATTGCCGTGGGGGGTACTCCAAACCCCCCCCAGGCACCTAAAATGAACCCCCCCTCAATGCGGGGGTCCCTGTCGGGACCCCCGAAGTGTCCTCACATGAACACCTTGCTGCAGGGGTCCATAGGAACCCCCGCAGCCCCCACACATTAACCCCTTGCAGCGGGGGTCCCCGATCGGCACTGATCAGGCCCCCGCTGCATTTAAAACTTTTAAATTCCCCGCCGCGGCTCCTTAAAGGGGCCGCGGCACACTATTACCCAATCCCGGCCGCGGCACTTAAAATTAACCCCCCTCTATGCTGGGGGTCCCCATCGGGACCCCCGAAGTGTCCCCACATAAACCCATTGCAGGGGGGGGTCCCCGATCTGCATAGATCAGGCCCCCCGCAGCATTTAAAACTTTTAAATTCCCCGCCGCGGCTCCTTAAAGGGGCCGCGGCACACTATTACCCAATCCCGGCCGCGGCACTTAAAATTAACCCCCCTCTATGCTGGGGGTCCCCATCGGGACCCCCGAAGTGTCCCCATATAAACCCCCTGCAGCGGGGGGCCCCGATCGGCACCGATCGTGACCCTGCTGCAATTCAATTTTAAATTTCCCGCCTCGCGGGTCCTCAAAGGACCGTAAAGGTCCTGAAAGGACTCGCACTAAAAATAATAACCCCAGGCAACTATAATTACCCCATTAACTCATGATGGTCAATCCAGACCACCATAAGGCCTAAATTAACCCATTAACTCATGGTGGTCAATCCAGACCACCATAAGACCTAAATTAACCCATTAACTCATGATGGTCAATCCAGACCACCATAAGGCCTAAATTAACCCATTAACTCATGGTGGTCAATCCAGACCACCATAAGACCTAAATTAACCCATTAACTCATGATGGTCAATCCAGACCACCATAAGGCCTAAATTAACCCATTAACTCATGATGGTCAATCCAGACCACCATAAGGCCTAAATTAACCCATTAACTCATGGTGGTCAATCCAGACCACCATAAGACCTAAATTAACCCATTAACTCCTGATGGTCAATCCAGACCACCATAAGGCCTAAATTAACCCATTAACTCATGGTGGTCAATCCAGACCACCATAAGACCTAAATTAACCCATTAACTCATGATGGTCAATCCAGACCACCATAAGGCTCTATTTAACCCCATCAGTCCCATAAGGGTATATTATTACCATTATGGGCCTGTTACAACCCAACATTAACCACATAAGTGCCATGATGGTCCTCAAGGACCATCATGACACTAACTACAAACACTACACTATAACCCCCAATAAACCATTTAATCTAAACTAACCCCCCTCTACACTAATCTATTAACACTTACACTACCTACCTACACTACCTACCCCCTAATAAACCTCCCCAACACTCTAATTACAAAAAACAAAAAACCTACAGTACAAAAAACAAAAAAACCTACAGTACAGAAAACAAAAAAAAATTACAACCCCACCCCCCACTACAGAAAACAAAAAAATACATTACAACCCCACCCCCCACTACAGAAAATAAAAAAATTACACACCTGAAAAGGAAAGACAGATAAACACAATACAATAATACATATAATACATTACATACATTACATACAATACATGACATTACATATAATATATTAAATATAATATATTACATATAATATATTACATATAATACATTACATACATTACATACAATACATGACATTACATATAATATATTAAATATAATATATTAAATATAATATATTACATATAATACATTACATACATTACATACAATACATGACATTACATATAATATATTAAATATAATATATTAAATATAATATATTACATATAATACATTACATACATTACATACAATACATGACATTACATATAATATATTAAATATAATATATTAAATATAATATATTACATATAATACATTACATACATTACATACAATACATGACATTACATATAATATATTAAATATAATATATTAAATATAATATATTACATATAATACATTACATACATTACATACAATACATGACATTACATATAATATATTAAATATAATATATTAAATATAATATATTACATATAATATATTACATATAGTCCTAATCAAATACCCCCTATCTATCTAACATACAATCTATTTAATTTAAAATAAATCCAAACTATATCAAATACATCCCCCTATCTATCTAATATACAAAAAATCCTAACTACATACACAGACCCTTATTCTAAAATAAAATAAAATAATTACAGTCCTAACTACATACACAGACCCTAATTCTAAGCTAAAATCAATAAATTAAGACCACTTACCTTTAAGATGTTGCTTCAGATCACTAACCTATGGGTCAAACAAAAAAAAAAATTAGTACAAAACATTAACATCAAATAAATAAACATTATATACATTCTACATATTCAACTCACCTTTACAGCATGTCCAGTCACTGTTAAGCTCTTCCGGCGCGGCCCTGTTAAAAAAAAAAAACACAATACATGAATACATGAATACAATATATAAACAATAAATAAAATACACAAATAAACATCTAAATATACATTTAACTTACCTCCCCGCGATGTCCCCGGCCTTCTCTCCTTCAGCCCCGGCTGGGCCGCGGAACCATCCGCGCTCTAAAAAAAAATAAAAAAAAAACTAACGGAGGTCTGCACTGGCAGACCTCCCCGACGCTACTGAACCTCCCGGAGTCGTTTCCGGGAGGAAATTGGCATTGGCGGCTTGTGATTGGCTGAAAAAGCTGTCAGCCAATCAAAAGTCGTCAATGTAGGAGCCAATCAGGATGCGCAGATGTCTTCTACCAATCACTCCGTGGGGGTGTATCCCATAGTGATTGGCTGAAGGCATCTGAGCGTTGTGATTGGTTCCCATAAAGATAGACAAGTGTTTTAGCCAATCAGGGTGGGATATTGGGGTGTATCCCATCCTGATTGGCTCACACATTGACGACTTTTGATTGGCTGAAATTGATAGACAGCTTTTTCAGCCAATCACAAGCCGCCAATGCCAATTTCCTCCCGGAAACGACTCCGGGAGGTTCAGTAGCGTCGGGGAGGTCTGCCAGTGCAGACCTCCGTTAGTTTTTTTTTTATTTTTTTTTAGAGCGCGGATGGTTCCGCGGCCCAGCCGGGGCTGAAGGAGAGAAGGCCGGGGACATCGCGGGGAGGTAAGTTAAATGTATATTTAGATGTTTATTTGTGTATTTTATTTATTGTTTATATATTGTATTCATGTATTCATGTATTGTGTTTTTTTTTTTTAACAGGGCCGCGCCGGAAGAGCTTAACAGTGACTGGACATGCTGTAAAGGTGAGTTGAATATGTAGAATGTATATAATGTTTATTTATTTGATGTTAATGTTTTGTACTAATTTTTTTTTTTGTTTGACCCATAGGTTAGTGATCTGAAGCAACATCTTAAAGGTAAGTGGTCTTAATTTATTGATTTTAGCTTAGAATTAGGGTCTGTGTATGTAGTTAGGACTGTAATTATTTTATTTTATTTTAGAATAAGGGTCTGTGTATGTAGTTAGGATTTTTTGTATATTAGATAGATAGGGGGATGTATTTGATATAGTTAGGATTTATTTTAAATTAAATAGATTGTATGTTAGATAGATAGGGGGTATTTGATTAGGACTATATGTAATATATTATATGTAATATATTATATTTAATATATTATATTTAATATATTATATGTAATGTCATGTATTGTATGTAATGTATGTAATGTATTATATGTAATATATTATATTTAATATATTATATTTAATATATTATATGTAATGTCATGTATTGTATGTAATGTATGTAATGTATTATATGTAATATATTATATTTAATATATTATATTTAATATATTATATGTAATGTCATGTATTGTATGTAATGTATGTAATGTATTATATGTAATATATTATATTTAATATATTATATTTAATATATTATATGTAATGTCATGTATTGTATGTAATGTATGTAATGTATTATATGTAATATATTATATTTAATATATTATATTTAATATATTATATGTAATGTCATGTATTGTATGTAATGTATGTAATGTATTATATGTAATATATTATATTTAATATATTATATTTAATATATTATATGTAATGTCATGTATTGTATGTAATGTATGTAATGTATTATATGTAATATATTATATTTAATATATTATATTTAATATATTATATGTAATGTCATGTATTGTATGTAATGTATGTAATGTATTATATGTAATATATTATATTTAATATATTATATTTAATATATTATATGTAATGTCATGTATTGTATGTAATGTATGTAATGTATTATATGTAATATATTATATTTAATATATTATATTTAATATATTATATGTAATGTCATGTATTGTATGTAATGTATGTAATGTATTATATGTAATATATTATATTTAATATATTATATTTAATATATTATATGTAATGTCATGTATTGTATGTAATGTATGTAATGTATTATATGTATTATTGTATTGTGTTTATCTGTCTTTCCTTTTCAGGTGTGTAATTTTTTTATTTTCTGTAGTGGGGGGTGGGGTTGTAATGTATTTTTTTGTTTTCTGTAGTGGGGGGTGGGGTTGTAATTTTTTTTTGTTTTCTGTACTGTAGGTTTTTTTGTTTTTTGTACTGTAGGTTTTTTGTTTTTTGTAATTAGAGTGTTGGGGAGGTTTATTAGGGGGTAGGTAGTGTAGGTAGGTAGTGTAAGTGTTAATAGATTAGTGTAGAGGGGGGTTAGTTTAGATTAAATGGTTTATTGGGGGTTATAGTGTAGTGTTTGTAGTTAGTGTCATGATGGTCCTTGAGGACCATCATGGCACTTATGTGGTTAATGTTGGGTTGTAACAGGCCCATAATGGTAATAATATACCCTTATGGGACTGATGGGGTTAAATAGAGCCTTATGCTGGTCTGTATTGACCATCATGAGTTAATGGGTTAATTTAGGTCTTATGGTGGTCTGGATTGACCACCATGAGTTAATGGGTTAATTTAGGCCTTATGGTGGTCTGGATTGACCACCATGAGTTAATGGGTTAATTTAGGCCTTATGGTGGTCTGGATTGACCACCATGAGTTAATGGGTTAATTTAGGCCTTATGGTGGTCTGGATTGACCATCATGAGTTAATGGGGTAATTATAGTTGCCTGGGGTTATTATTTTTAGTGCGAGTCCTTTCAGGACCTTTACGGTCCTTTGAGGACCCGCGAGGCGGGAAATTTAAAATTGAATTGCAGCAGGGTCACGATCGGTGCCGATCGGGGCCCCCCGCTGCAGGGGGTTTATATGGGGACACTTCGGGGGTCCCGATGGGGACCCCCAGCATAGAGGGGGGTTAATTTTAAGTGCCGCGGCCGGGATTGGCTAATAGTGTGCCGCGGTCCCTTTAAGGAGCCGCGGCGGGGAATTTAAAAGTTTTAAATGCAGCGGGGGGCCTGATCTATGCAGATCGGGGACCCCCCCTGCAATGGGTTTATGTGGGGACACTTCGGGGGTCCCGATGGGGACCCCCAGCATAGAGGGGGGTTAATTTTAAGTGCCGCGGCCGGGATTGGCTAATAGTGTGCCGCGGTCCCTTTAAGGAGCCGCGGCGGGGAATTTAAAAGTTTTAAATGCAGCGGGGGGCCTGATCTATGCAGATCGGGGACCCCCCCTGCAATGGGTTTATGTGGGGACACTTCGGGGGTCCCGATGGGGACCCCCAGCATAGAGGGGGGTTAATTTTAAGTGCCGCGGCCGGGATTGGCTAATAGTGTGCCGCGGTCCCTTTAAGGAGCCGCGGCGGGGAATTTAAAAGTTTTAAATGCAGCGGGGGGCCTGATCTATGCAGATCGGGGACCCCCGCTGCAAGGGGTTAATGTGGGGGTGCTGCAGGGGTCCTGATAGAGACCCCTGCAGCATGGGGATGTGTATAGGGTGCAGGGGGGAGCCTCACGCTGCTGTCTCGGGCTGTTCCGAGGCAGCACGTAGAGGCTTTCGGATCCCTTGCGTGGACTTTTTGTCCACGTAGGGATTCTTACGATATGCGAGACTCGTGCATAGATTTAAGGCTACGTAGCTCTCTCGGAGCCTATTCTCGGCCATTTTCTCGCAGTCATATCGTAAAGCAGGCTGCGAGAGATTCGGTTCTCGCAAACAGCAGGAAAACTGCCTTTTGCGAGCACCGAGAGAACTACGAGGGAGAATTTAATAGGGCCCATAATGTCTTGTACACAATATTATATCACTTTTGTTGGAACATCATAAATCAACCTAGATTCAGCATGGTTATAAAATATAACCTCATATTATGAATCAAAAAGCAAGACAATACCTGTAAGGTGTATTCTTCAAGATATTGTTTTCTCTAAGTTTAATTACATAATAGTCAAAAGGGCATAAACATTGCCTTGTCAGATATTTAGTTGGACATGAGGCTAAAGCTCATATATTTTGGTCATATCATGAGACAGCAGGATTCCCTAGAGAAGGCTCTGAAGCTGGGAAAGTATGAAGGCACACAAAGAAGGGGACTACAGAGGCGATATGGATAGATGAGGTAATTAAAGCAATTAACATGTGCTTGAGGGGGCTCAGAGGGTCAGTGGCTGACAGATGTGACTGGCATGTTGTGCTCAATAGGGTCCCAGAGAGTCAGACACAACTGATTGACTAAACAACAACAATTACAACAATTTTGACTTAGGAATTATTCACATTATAATGATATGACCAATATCTATCAGTCTAGATCAGTGGTTCCAAAACAATATTTGTTATAGACCACTTGGTGGACCACCTGAACACCATCTACTGAAGTATCTGCTTGTTTCTTTATAACTGTAATGCACTATTCCTTATTGGTTGTACAATAATAAACCATTAGCATGTATTCAGTACTCTTATTATTTTAGTGGACATTTTTTGAACCATAAAATTTATTTTTTGGGGGGAGCTTAAATTGTCCTCTATACCCTAGATGATGTGATACCAGGATTTTATATAGTGGCAGAATTCCCCCTCTTCCCTTACGTCCCCTCTTAATGCATGCTAGTATTTTATTTGCCTTTGTAACTACTGCCTGACATTGAGCACTTCTATGTAAGCGGTTGTCCACAAGCACTCATAAGTATTTTTCTCTCTCTGATACCCATACATTTGTTTAATTTAGATTATTCCCTGCCTGCTTCTTTTTCCTTCCAAAATGCATAATTTTAAATTTCTCTGTGTTAAATCATATTTGCAATTTAGCTGCCGATTGCTTGAGTTTATGAAAGTACATTGGAGGGAAAGCACATCCTGGTATGATTAATTAAAACTGTTCCTGATGCCAGATACTGACAATCTTCTGGATCAATGCACCTATTTCTCTAGGTATAATGGACAACCATGAACGCACTTTTTATTCAAAAATATATCCAACCCCTTTTAAAAGTCATCTATCAAATCTGCTGTCACAACCTTCTTTGGTAGATAATCCCATAGATGAACTGCCCTTACTGTGAAGAACCCTTTTCTTTAAGATATTTTTTCTTCTAATCTCAAGGGATGTGCTCTTATCAACTGAAAACCTCTTGGCACAAATAATCAATTAATTTGCTGGTATAGTGAAAAGATGCCTGTCAGGAAGTTGTGAGAGTGAGAGTTTTTTTATGATAAAGCTATGTGGATCGCGTCCAATGATTTGGCTACCAGATTTCCTTCTGTTAATAACCAAAGATGCAACCAGATTTCCTTCTGTTAATAACCAAAGATGCAACTATGCCGGCTCATTGGTCTAGGGGCATGATTCATGCTTTGGGGGCGAGAAGTGCTAGGTTCAAATCCTGGACTAGCCCTGCCTTTTGTATATTTCTAGGGCACAGGAAGGGTTCCCTGGTGGTCCAGTGGTGAGGTTTTGGTGCTTTCACAGCAGCAACCTGGCTATGATTCCAGTAAGGGAACCTAAAGGTCACACCACTCTGAAGCGAAGAAGAATTGCACCTGATCAGTACTTGTATGGGCGACCACCTAGGAATACCAGGAGCTGAATGTTGTGGTCCACTGGAGAAAAAACTGTCAGCCCACTCCAGTATCTCTGCCATGAATACCAAGTGGATCAACATGATCATGGACATGAAGATCTGCCTGGTGTGTTATGGTCCATGAGGTCAAAATGATTCGTTAATGACTGAACAATGCAAAAAAAAAAAAAGTGCACAGAAATAGAACTTGCCTCCGAATATGTTGCACAATGGTAGTTGCAATCAGATTTTGAATAAATATGAATTAATAAAGTAAATTCAAAAAATAAAGAACACCTATTTTGTGGTATTATATACTTATTGCTACATACTAACAGCCTTATTAAATTGCGATTTGTCCAATAGAAAAATAAACTATATAAGCACAGAGCATATTTTTTACAGTTTTTAGTTAGTGAAGACCTTGCTTTTGGATAAAGTTCACTAACTAAAAACCTCTGTAAAATAAATATGCTCTGTGCTGAATCACAATTTAATAAGGCTGTAATGCTTTAAAAACATAGACTTTATTATTTCTCTTAAAAACCTTTGTGAATTAAATACGTCTAGTTTAAAAAATATATATAATTTTATCTTAGTGATGTGACGTCACTTAATAAACTATTTTATATTTCTTTGCTATTCTTGTGATATTATAGTGCTAAATAAGCCTATAGTCTACTATTGAGCCCTATTATTTTATTAATTATAAGCATATTGTTCTTATTGGGCCTAAAGTGCTTTAGTGCTCACTGTTGTGTCTTTTATAAATATATCTTACCCAGCATACCATTGTCCTTATTTGCTAAAGTGCTATGTACTATATTTTACATAAACATTAATTATAAAAGGGAAACATTGTGTTGACTATCATATTTGCTGAAATCCTTGAAAATTTGGGATATACTTATCTAAATAATTATTATATTAGTGATTCTTATAGTATTGATGCTTATAGTATTCATTCGTCATGTCCATGCCGTTCTGTTAGCGCTGCACTACTGATGCATGTGGGCGCGTAATGTGATGTCATCATCAAGTGCATCAGTAGTGCAGCAATAACAGAAGAGTATGGACACGCTGAATCAATTCTACAAGCCACAGCATTTAGAGCTGTTTAAGCTGGCCTATAAAGTTTAAATATTCATACATAATGCCCATAATATATAGAAATGTCCCAATGAAAGTGATTTATAAGTGAGGTTTGTGGGCAAAGTAGTGGATGTTAGAACATAGACGAGGTATAACACAGGTCACATTCTTTAGACCCAATATAAGTATACTAGAAAAAGGTTTTAGTAGTGGATGTTAAATAATGTTTTTTAGGCCTGGGTGTTATTACTTAGATGCGTACCCAAAAATTGTCCTATGGATCCTATTTAGGAATCCTTGAACAACCAACCTAGGTTGTACAGAAACACCTTTTATGCAGCCTTTATTTTATTTATTATTGCCACATACTAATTTAAAAAAATTCAATCTTTATTTGGACATTTAATTTTTTTTTTTAAATGCAACGATTAAAAAACTTATGTTAAACCCAAGGTTTTTAAGCCTTTGTTTTTTTTTATACGTCCAGCAGATTATTAAAGGTTTATTTAGATTTTATTTTTGTTGTTATTATATTCTTTGCTTTGATCACAGCTTTTTTATTTAATTACTTTATTATGCTCAAGTCAATAAAAGATTTTGTTTTTCAATTAAATGTATTTTGGGTTATTTTTCCTTGATAAAATCCTTATCAGGTACCCTGAATTTTAATTTACATAAGATTAAGATTTTTACATAAGATTAAGATAAGATTTTATAATCCTTTTATCTGTTTATAGTTTTGTTTATTCATACAGCACTTCACTTGAGTATATGCTTTAGGTGACTTTATGTTTCTTTTGTGTTAATCTTTTACCCTGTTTATTTATGTTAATTTGTGATTCTATTACTTAAAGTGCATTTTAATTCAAATTGTCCTATTCAAAACTGTTATCTTAAAGTGCTTGTGCTATTGTGACTTAGTGCTAATTTATTCTTATATTGTTGAATTAACCTTTTACCTTGTGACTGTTAGTTTGTCACAATCACTACTGTACCTTATTAATTTAAAGTGCTGGTGCTGTGCTATTTTTTAAAATGTATACACTCCTGATTTTATGCTGTATCTTAAACTGTATGTTTCATTAATGCTTCTGTCTATTAGTTTTTTTAAAGGAGATTGTGCCCTCCCTTTTCTTCAGTTTTTTGCTTTAATTATGCTTTTACTCCTTTTTTCTTTTTCTTGCTTTTCTGTTTTCTTATTCTTGTATATTACTCTGTTGTTACTATATTGTAAATTTGTGGTGAATGAATTGGCTTCCTATCTTTCTTTTAAGTTAGTAGTGGTCCTGGAGCTATAGAGCTATATCTATCATGCTCCACGCTATGTTGGCGTGGTCTGCGCTGTGATCGCGATTACTGATGACATCACAATCTCCTGACGCACGTTTCGTGAGGCTCTATCAGTCTCTCACTCATCAGGGGCACAGTGCTGACTTCTCTGTGGAGCTTTTTATAGTTTCTATGGCAATTAGTTAACTCTTTGTGTTCCAGAATGTTGTTGTTCCTACTTTATTTTCAAATGTTGCTTTTGACTTTCTTTTTTATTATATTTATTTTCTTCTATTACTATATTGTATTTATATATATATATATTTTTTAAAATAATAAGTAAATTACTTTCAAAGTGATACTTTTAACTTGCTAGCATTAGTATACCTTTGTATTATTTTATTAAAACTTTGTTTTCTAAACATGTTTGTTGATTTTAAATTATAATTATTTTGCATACCATGTTAATTTAATTTTTATTTAATCAGGATACTTATTTTTTTTTTTTAATATAATATTTTATTTATTTATATTTCATTTTTTGTTTGTATATATTATTTGTTTACTTATTTATACATATTTATTTTATTTATGTTTTATATTATTGTATTAATGAATTTTATAGATAAAGATGGTATTCTAATTACTACTTTTCATTTTTCATATTTTTGAATAAAAGTTTTTAATCTTGTATTTTGTTTTATTAGAGGTTCTTTCAAATGAATACTATATATATAAATTCTTCATTTAAACCTTGCAGGTTTTTGTATCCTTTTCATATATTAAATCAAAGTATTTTAATTTTATATTTTGTTTCATAAGAGGTTCTTTCAAATGAATGCAGTGGGCCTCATTCTATTATCGGCCGTAAAATGGCCGCAAGGCTGTGATTCCTTGCGGGGGTTCCGTTACCTCGCAATTCTATTAAACGGCCCCGCAAGGATCTCCTCTTACGGCCGGCCGTATATCTTGCAACCGGCCGTAAGCTCAGAAATCTTTAAAGTCAAAAATAAATTAAAGACAGCACTGTAAAGCTCTGTAAATACTAGGGATCATATTCGGGGACATGAGTATTAATAGTAACCCACTCTCAAGCTTGCACATCAGCCCAAATCCGAGTTTACATTAACTGTTTATTTTCCGGCCGCAGCGTGGCCAGGTCTGAGGTGCTCCAAGCACTCTGGACTTTTTACATGGATATTTGACATATATAAAAAAAAATGTTTTTTACGGATTTGAGTATAGGGGAATGTTGTGCTATTTTTGCTAACACCTCCAATCACTTTATAGTCTCCTCAGAGTGCAGGATGGCTTTATTTCTGCTTTATAATGTGCTTAATTGGTGCCTGCGGGACCTTTTTGCTGCAAGTAAGCTGCGGCTCGCTTTTAGCCTTGCAGAGAGGGTTCCCGGAGCAATAGAATAGCAACCAGGCTTTTCTTGCGGCTGAAACTCTTGCAGCCGTTTTAGATCAAAGGCTTTCCTCCAGCGCGTGCGGCCGCAAGGGATAGCAAGGAGCCGGCCGCAAGCCTGCCGGAATCCCCGGCCGGAGGGGAATAGAATAGCAGAATAGCTTGCGGCCGGTCCTTGCGGCCCCGCATCTCCTACGGCCGTTAATAGAATGAGGCCCTGTATATGTAAATTCTTCATTTAAACCCTGTGTTTTTTGTATTCCAATTGAAATATCCATTTTGCCTCTTGACACAGCAGGTGTTTATCCCAATCTCCTCTTCTTGTTGTTTTTGGTATATGATCAATACCTATGAATTTCAAACAGTATGGATTATTGTTGTGATGATGACGTATATCTTTTGCTATTGGGGTATCTTTTAAATTTAAAACATCATTTACATGTTCTAATACACAGCGTCTTAACTGTCTTTTGGTTTTGCCTGTGTATTTTTTATTACATGAGCAAATTATTTGGTAGATAACACCTTCAGTTAGACAATTTATATTGTGTCTTATCTTATAATTCTTTAATCCTGTTGCATCTTGAAATTATGTGGCTTTTAATAAATATGGACATGCTTTACATTTGCCACATGCTTTACTGCCTTTTGGAGTTCTATTAGCCAGTTCTTCTTATTTTTATTTTCTTCATAATGGCTATGTACCATTAGGTCTTTTAGGTTTTTTGCTCTTCTGTATGTGATTGTACTTTGCTCTGTAAATACTTCATCCAGATCTCTGTCTATTTCATGATGTTCCAGTGTTTTTGCACTATAGATCTTATTTGTTGATAGTGACTAGAGAAGTTTGTGATGAATCTTATAGGTTGTTGTTTTTTTGTCTCTTTTATTTTCAACCAATAGTTGGTTTCTATCCTGTATTAAGGCCCTATGGTATGCTTTCTTCAACACTTTTTTGTGTATCCTCTTTGAATGAATGTTTCCTGTAGTTCTTTAGCTTGTATTTTGAATTCTTGTTGACTTCTACAGTTTCTTTTTATACGTAAATACTGTCCTATTGGTATGGCTTTCTTTGTTGAAATTGGATGGTGACTCTTCCAATGTAACAACAGGTTTGTTGCCGTTGTTTTTCTATAGGTTCTTGTTGCTAGTTCTTTTTTGGAATTTACATAGATGCTTAAGTCAAGGAATGTCACTATTTCTTTATTGAACTCATATGTTCATTTTCAATTTTGTTTATTATTGTTCAATTTTTTTATGAACTCTTTGAGGTTTTATTCAGAGCCTAACCATATGACCAGTATATCGTCAATTAATCTTATCCATAGTTCTATTTTTTGTGTATAAGATTGTTTTCTAAGAATACTATATTATTTTTCCAGTGGCTTTTAATATAAATTTGCATAGTTAGGGGCACACGGCGTCCCCATTGCCGTGCCCCTAACCTGTGTATACCACTGTTTGTTGAAGATAAAATAATTGTTATCCAAAAGAAATTCCAAAAATGTTATTTTAAATTTATTTTGGTTTTCATAATCCACTCCTTTAGAATCTAGGTATGCTTTCACCGCTTGTAATCCATGTTCATGTTTAATGCTTGTGTAGAGTGATTCTACATCCATTGTTACCAATAGAGAATTGTTTTGTATTGTTATTCCATCTATTCTCCTCAATGTGTCTTTTGTGTCTTTGACAAATGATGGCAAAGTTGTTACATATTGCTTTAGAATTTCATCTATATATACACTTGGATTTTGGGTTATTCTGTTTATCCCTGGCACAATGGGTCTTCCGGGGGATTTGTTAGGCTTTTATGTATTTTAGGTATAGAATAGAATGTGGGTATAGTTGGTCTTCTGTTTATAAGAAATGTAATTTCTGTTGTTGTTATTAATTCCATTTCATTTGCTTCTTCCACTATTCTTTCTAACCTTTTTATACATTCATCTGTTGGATCCTCCTTAAGTTTCAGATAGCATTCTTTATCATCTGGTCATTTTTGAGTAGTTGCTATATAGTCTGTGGTATTTAATAACACTATATTGCCTCCTTTATCTGTAGGCTTTATAATGATCTTTTAATTTTTCTGTAATTCTTTTAATGCTTGATGTTCTTTTTTACTCAGATTATTACTTGATGTATATTTAGGAGTATTTTAAAAATCAGGAGTGTATACATTTAAAAAAATAGCACAGCACCAGCACTTTAAATTAATAAGGTAAAGTAGTGACTGTGACAAACTAACAGTCACGAGGTAAAGGTTAATTCAACAATATAAGAATAAATTAGTACTAAGTCACAATAGCACAAGCACTTTAAGATAACAGTGTGAATAGCAAAATTTGAATTAAAATGCACTTTAAGAAATAGAATCACGAATTAATATATATAAACCGGGTAAAAGATCAACACAAAAGAAACATAAAGGCACCTAAAGCATATACTCAAGTGAAGTGCTGCATGAATAAACACAACTATAAACAGATAAGAGGATTATAAAATGTTATCTTAATCGTATGTAAAAATCTTAATCTTATGTAAATTAAAATTCAGGGTACCTGATAAGGATTTGATCAAGGAAAAATAACCAAAAATACACAAATACAGTTGAATTAAAAAGCAAAATCTTTTATTGAATTGAGCATAATAAAGTAATTAAATTAAAAAGCTGTGATCAAAGCAAAGAATATAATAACAACAAAAATAAAAACCTAAATAAACCTTTAATAATTTGCTGGACGTCAAAAAAAAACAAAGGATTAAAAACCTTGGGTTTAACATTAATTTTTTAATCGTTGCATTTTTAACAATATTTCAAATGTACAAATAAAGACTGGATTTTTGTAAATTAGTATATGGCAATAATAATTAAAATAAAGGCTGCATGAAAGGTGTTTCTGTACAACCTTTTTGGTTGTTCAAGGATTCCTAAATAGGATCCATAGGACAATTTTTTGGTACGATGTTAAATAATAGCATCCATGAGGTAATTCATGATATGTTTAGCACAAGTCACTTTTATTGCATTTCACACTTTGATACACCAATGGCAAAAGGTAGTGGATGTCACATCACAACATCCATGCCGTATTAGGTTGTATACAGTAATGGATATATATATATATGTATATCCATGAGGTATTAAAAGTCATGATAAAACAAATCACTAATATAATAATTATTTAAATAAGTATATCATACATTTTCAAGGATTCCAGCAAATATAATAGTCAACACAGTGTGTCAATTTTATAACTAATGTTTAATTCAAGTTTATGTAAAGCTAGCGACTTGCCCGTCAAAAATGACGGGGCAATAAGAAAGTGTTGAAATGCTGTTTGTCACACAATGTGAGTGTACTGTGTGCCTCCACTATATAAACCCCTATAACACACTAATGAACGCATGTAATAACACTATAAGTGCCACAAGGGTCATCCAGGACCCTCATGACACAAAGTGTAAGCACTACACCATTTTAACCCGGTCTCTTATGGGGCTCTATACAGACCCTCATAAGCCTCTATTTAACACCATTAGTCCCATAAGTGTATTTAAAGACCCCCATGGGACAGTTATAAGCCTAACATTACCCCGGAAGTGCTATGAGGGTTCTCCAGTAAACTCATGACACTAAGTGCAAACACTACACTGCACTATACCCCCCAATAAACCATTAAATCTAAACTAACCCCCCTCTACACTAACCTATTAACACCTACACTACCTACCTAAACTACCTACCCCCTAATAACCCCCCACCACTTTAATTACAGAAAATAAAAAAAACTAAAGTCACAAAAAATAAAAAATCGACATTACAGAAAAAAGAAAACTAACTCACAAAAAATAAAAAATCTACATTACAGAAAATTAAAAAAACCTAAGTCACAAAAAATAAAAAAGGAACATTACAGAAAATAAAAAAAATATATTACACCCCCTCCCACTACAGAAAAAAAAGATTACACACCTGAAAAGGAAATACATAGAATACATACAATACAATACAAATAAAGTAAAATACAATACCCCCCTATCTAACATACAATCAATACTATCTAAAATACATCCCCCATCTATCTAATATACAAAAAATCCTAACTATCCCCCTATCTAACATACAATACTATATAATATACAATACATCCTATCTATCTAAACTACATCCCCCAATCTAATATACAATAAATCTTAATTATCTAAAATACATACCCCTATCTAACATACAATACTATATAATATACAATAAATCCTAAGTATCTAAAATACATACCCCTATCTAACATACAACAAATCCTAACTATCTAAAATACATACCCCTATCTAACATACAATAAATCCTAACTATCTGAAATACATACCCCTAACATACAATAAATCCTAACTATCTAAAATACAGACCCCTATCGAACATACAATACTATATAATATAGAACAAATCCTAACTATCTAAAATACATACCCCTAACATACAATATATCCTAACTATCTAAAATACATACCCCTATCTAACATACAATAAATGCTATCTCTATAACAAACCCTAATTCTAAGCTAAAATAAAATAATTAAGACCACTTACCTTTGCAGATGTCCCCAGATGTCCAATCAGAGTGGGATTTGGGGGTGTATCCCTTTCTGATTGGCTCACACATTGGCGCCTTCTGATTGCCTGAATTTGATAGACAGTGTTTTCAGCCAATCAGAAGCCGCCATTGACAATTTTCTTCTGGAAAACTCTTTAGGTGGCTCATTAGCTTCTGGGAGGTCCGCGAGTGTGGATCTCCGTTTGTTTCATTTATTTATTTATTATTTTGAGCGCGGATTGTCCCAGGACAGAAGATAAGGAGGCCGGGGATATTGCGGGGAGGTAAGTACAATGTATATTATGTTTTTTTTATTTTTTATGTTTATGTATGTTGTACTAATGTAATGTTTTTTTTGAAGAAAAAAAGAAGAACGACAGGGACATGCTGGAAAGGTGAGTAGAATATTTAGAATGTTTATTTATTTTTTGTAAATGTGTTGTACTCATTTTTTTTCCCCTAGGTTGCTGATCTGAAGGGACATCTGAAAAGGTAAGTGGTCTTAATTATTTTATTTTAGCTTAGAATTAGGGTATGTATATAGAGATAGCATTTATTGTATGTTAGATAGGGGTATGTATTTTAGATAGATAGGATGCATTGTATGTTAGGGGTATGTATTTTAGATAGTAAGGATTTATTGTATGTCAGATAGGGGTATGTATTTTAGATAGTTAGAATTTATTGTATGTTAGGGGTATGTATTTTAGATAGTTAGGATTTATTGTATATTATATAGTATTGTATGTTAGATAGGGGTATGTATTTTAGATAGTTAGGATTTATTGTATATTAGATTGGGGGATGTATTTTAGATAGATAGATAGGATGTGTTGTATAATATATAGTATTGTATGTTCGATAAAGGGATAGTTAGGATTTATTGCATATTAGATAGATTGGGGGATGTATTTTAGATAGATAGTATTGATTGTATGTTAGATAGGGTGGTATTGTATTTTATTTTATTTGTATTGTATTGTAGGTATTCTATGTATTTCCTTTTCAAGTGTGTGATTGTTTTTTTTCTGTAGTGGGGGAGGAGGGGTTAAGGTCTTTTTTTAATTTTCTGAAATGTTCCTTTTTTATTTTTTGTGACAGTTTTTTTTTTACTTTCTGTAATGTAGATTTTTTTTTTTTTGTGAGTTTTTTTTTTCTGTAATGTAGATTTTTTTTTTTGTGACTAGGTTTTTTTATTTTCTGTAATTAGAGTGGTGGGGGTGTTTATTAGGGGGTAGGTAGGTAGGTTAGGTAGGTAGTGTAGGTGTTAATAGGTTAGTATAGAGGGGGGTTAGTTTAGATTTAAGGGTTTATTGGGGGTATAGTGCAGTGTAATGTTTGTACTTGAGGACCATCATGGCACTTATGTGGTTAATGTTAGGGTTGTAACAGCCCCATAAGGGTCATAATATACCCTTATGGGACTGATGGGGTTAAATAGAGGCTTATGAGGGTCTGTATTGACCCCCATGAGTGACAGGGTTATTTTTGGGTTTATGGGTGTCTGTATTGACCCTCATGAGTCACAGGGTTAATTAAGTGCTTTTGGGGGTCTGTATTGACCCCCATGAGTGACAGGGTTAATGATAAGTTTATGGGGGTCTGTATTTACCCTCATGAGTGACAGGGTTAATTACGTGCTTATGGGGGTCTGTATTGACCCCCATGAGTGACAGGGTTAATTAAGGGTTTATGGGGGTCTGTATTGACCCCCATGAATGACAGAGTTAATGTATTATGGGGGTCTGTATTGACCCCCATGAGTGCCAGGGTTATTTATTGGCTTATGGTTGTCTGTATTGACCCCCATGAGTGACAGGGTTAATTATGAGTTTATGGGGGTCTGTATTGACCCCATGAGTGACAGGATTAATTATAGGTTTATGGGGGTCTGTATTGACACTCATGAGTGACAGGGTTAATTAGGGGTTTATGGGTATCTACTATATTGACCCCCATGAATGACAGGGTTAATGAAGGGCTTATGGGGGTCTGTATTGACCCCCATGAGTGACAGGGTTAATTATGAGTTTATGGGGGTCTGTATTGACCCACATGAGTGACAGGGTTAATTAAGTGCTTATGGTGGTCTGTATTGACCCCCATGAGTGACAACTTTAATTATAGGTTTATGGGGGTCTGTATTGACCTCATGAGTGACAGGGTTAATTTAGTGCTTATGGGGGTCTGTATTGACCCCCATGAGTGACAGGGTTAATTATGAGTTTATGGGGGTCTGTATTGACCCTCATGAGTGACAGAATTAATTAAGTGCTTATGGGGGTCTGTATTGACCTCCATGAGTGACAGGGTTAATGAAGGGCTTATGGGGGTCTGTATTGACTCCCATGAGTGACAGGGTTAATTAAATGCTTATGGGGGTCTGTATTGACCTCCATGAGTGACAGGGTTAATGAAGGGCTTATGTGGGTCTGTATTGACCCCCATGAGTGACAGGGTTAATTAAGGGTTTATGGGGGTCTGGATTGACCCCCATGAGTGACAGGGTTTTTTAGGGGTTGACGGGGCTCTGTATAGAGCCCGATGAGTGAAAGGGTTAATTTTTTTTAAAATAACGGGTCCTTTAAAGACCTTTACGGTCCTTTAAGGACTTGCAAGGCGGGAATTTAGAATTTTCAATGCAGCATGCGATCGGGGACCCCCACTGCAAGGGTTAATTTGGGTTTAATGCAGGTTTCCGAGCTTATCTCGGATCACGTGGGGTTAATGCAGGTTTCCAAGATTATCTCTGATCCCTTCTTGGGTAAGTTGTACGTAGTTGGGCGGTCCGGAGTCATGGAGCCTCGTTTTCGTTTTTTTCGGCGGCCATTTTTTCTCTCGCTTAGGGGATTTTCTAAACTCAGGAATTTGGACTTAAATTGAGGTGTAACTTCACTTGCAGAAGTCCTGGGTGCCCCCCTTTCTGTGGGTAAGTTTTTTTATGTAGTTTTTTGTGTGTATTTATAGTGTTTTTAATGTTTTGAGGTGCGCGCTGTTCGGCCGTTAAGGTCGTATTTTTGCGAGGTCGTAATGTTTTTTTTTCTAAGTCCCGCGTCTCGTATTTTTTTATGCTAAGTCCGTACATTTTCAGTTCTTAGTCCCACGGTTCATATTTTTTGTATAAGTCTGTATATAGTGGTTGCGTGTTAAATGTATTTTGGTAGTGGCGCTTATTGCAGCCAATGTTGGAGCCTCCACCTTCTCCAAATGCGGACCCTCGCTTTGTGAGGGTCCGAATTTGCGTACCAAACTGCGTCCCTCGCTTTGCAAAGCGAGGCGAGCTGTTAACGCGTAGGACTTAGCCTATGAGTGCCGAAGGCACTCACCACTGCGAGCGTCGCAAAGCGAGGCGAGCCGTTAAACCGTTACACTTAGCCCATGCGAGCCTCGCAAAGTGAGGAGAGCTGTTAAAATATGAGACGTGGGACTTAGAACAAAAAAAAGATACGAGACGCGGGATTTAGAAAAAAAAGATACGAGAAGCAAAAATTTACGAGATTAGCAGCTGAACAGAAAACACGAAAAACACCCTTAATACACCCCCAAAAAATATAAAAACATCACAGACCGCATGGGGCAACAGCCAGGACGCCTGGGAGTGAGGTGGAACGCGAATTCAGCTCGATTTAGATGATTTTCGCCACTCAAAAATCGCCTAAGTGAGGAAAAAAATGGCCAGCGAAAAAAATTAAAACGAGGCTACACGACCCCGAACAGCGCAAAACACTGCTAAACGCGAAGCACTTTACACATAACACTAAGACCTACAAGATACACTATTACAAAAGCAGGAAAAACACATTAATAACATTACGACTATACAATGCCACTTTACACAATAAACCAATGGCTTTACCTCGCGCAAGCAGTCTATTTAGAATGCACACTTCAAGCATTCATTATACTTTAGAAGCAGAGCACTAACACTCAAAATGTATATTCTATGCAGACGCAAAATACAAACAGATTGTTAGCTCTTCAGCCTATTAATCGCTGCATATATCAATTATAAATAATTAAATATATTAATTTATTGAATAAATCATTAATTATGACTTAACTAAATAAACAGAAAAATAGATATCTCTCTCACAGGACTAAAAGTACATGACAGGAGAGCCTTGCATTGAGCGCCAAAGGTCCTCAGACTACAAAAGGGTTTTAATATATCTCAAACACCATTCCCATGGCTTCAAATTGTATTGCCCTTTCATTTTTTGACGGGCAAATCGCTATTTAAGCCAATCTAGGCCTATCTATCCCATCTATGCCTATTGTACCCATCTAGTTCTATTTAAGGCCATTTCCCATGGGGGTCTATACAGACCCCCATAAGCCTCAGTTTAACCCCATCAGTCTATAAGGGTCTGTAAAGAACCTCATGGGACAATTAGAACCCTAACATTAACCCCATAAGTGCCATGAGGGTACTCCAGGACCCTCATGACACTAAGGACAAACACTACACTACACTATCCCCCCAATATACCACTGAATCTAAACTAACCCCATCTAACTAATGAACCCCTCTCCTCCCTATCCTAATAACCCCCCTCTATCCTAACCTATTAACACCTACACTACCTACCTAACCCCCTATTAAACCCACCTCAATAATTACAAAAAATAATTCACTAATGGAAAGCAGACCACTTCCACAGTCTGGCTCATTAGTCTAGGAGTAAGATTCTTGCTTAGGGTGTTTGAGGTCTAGGATTCAAATACTGGTCAAGCCCTTTCTTTTCTTGAAAATGATAAGGTATTGAAAAAATAATAATATAATAAAAAAATAATTTGTTTGTTTGTCCAGCGAAAAGATTTCTGAATGATGTAAAACCAGTAAGGGCCTCTAAACACAAACAATGGTTTGGGAGCTGGAAATTAGCTAGTCGTCCGTTTGATGCAACTACAGGCATTAGAAATATTCATTTATTAGACTAAACCCAGCTGGAGATCTGGTCTTTAATAAGTGCTGTGCTTCTTCTGCCCTGGAGATAAAATCTTAGAGTGAATATGCTCTGATCTAGTTTTCACTTTTTCTCCTGGACTCCTAAAAGTTATATGTAGTATATCGCTGGGAATGTGGAGACAAAAGTAAATGGACAATTCTATACTAATTTTCTAGAGCAAAGCCAGTTGGGAACCTGGTCTTTAGGAGTTGTACGTTTCTATGCTTAAGTTTAATTCTTGCACTATGGAATATTTGTATGCAATTCCAGATTGTTTATCTTGAAGACATTTCCTATACTAAATTTTGATAATTCAACAAGTAAAGGAAAATCGTAAAATGTTGATTTTCTGAATGGCAATTAATAACAATATAGTCGATGTTACAAGCAGACTTTATTAAATTTTATTTTTTTTAAACTATTTTTTAGAGAGTTTTTCCTTTTTCTCACTGAATGTAATTGAGTTATAACAAGTACGGTATGCTCCTTAATAAATCTTCTTTTGAATTAGAAGCTAAAAATGTCACATTGAATTTATGATCTTTTAGATCCTTGCAATTGTAATTTTTGAAAGCAGCATTAGGAGTACACATATATCACAGGAGTTGATTTTTCCCCATAATATGGTTGTATATACTATGATGGTGAAAATGGGGAAAAAAGTGGAACCTTTTTATTTATTTTTTTCTCCCTGCTTGAGCACATTGTTATTTATGAGAATGTCCATACACGTTAAAACTGCCTTAATGATTTAGATATTTTTTTCATGAGAAGTATCAATCAGATATATAAACTGTAAAATAAATGTACCTTTTTTGCCTCTTTGCTAGAGATTTTCCTATTGTGGGCCAATAGATCATTTTTTGCTTAGACCAATCTTTTGGTCTTACTGCCTGTCATTTCTAAACATATGTATTTTTGCCCCCTTAGGTAAGATAGCTGCATAGAAATAGTTTGCAGCTAATATAGAATTAAGCAATTCTATAAAATTGGTTGCAAGGTTTGTGGTTATTTATAGTATTATTTTTTTTAAGACTGAAATTATGGAATTATGTGAAATTGGTTGAATGATCTGTGTTCATCTGTTACACTACTATACTGAGATGGAGAATTTTTTTCTTCTCTTTTCTTTTTTTTTAAGTTTAGAAAAGGGTAATCATTTGTATAGTATTTAAAATCTCTTCTCAAAATTATCAGTGCTTAAATTCCCTCTTTATAAGAAGAGCAGCTTTCTTAGAATTTTCCAAAGATAAAGCTGATATCCTATGCTTAGAGGAGACACACTGGAAAACAGGAAATGATCCAAAACTCCATAGTAATATGTATTATTATTATTATTATCCTTTATTTATAACGCGCCAACACAGCGCAATACAGGGGTTAGGTACAAGTATAAACAATACCCCACAATGAAAATAATGGAAGACCCTGTTATTGAGCTTTCAATCTGATATACACTGTGCTTTCCCTAAAGCACCTCACAAGATTAAAACTCGCAAACTTACATTCTAAAGGGTATGGGTGAGGTACAGGAGAGTGAGAGATGCAGAGTGAATGAAGAGGCTAAAGATGATAGGCTTTTTTGAATAGATGTGTTTTTAAAGAGATTTTGAAGGATCTGAGGCAGGAAGATAGTCTGGTGGTGCGAGGTAAAGAGTTCCAAAGAATAGGGGCAGCACGTGAAAAGTCTTGAAGACGGGAGTGAGAGGAGGTGATGAGAGAGGAGAAGAGAAGAAGGTCATTAGCAGAGCAAAGAGGGCGGGTGGGAGTGTATTTTGGGATGAGAGCAGAGATGTAGGAGGGTGCACTATTGTGGAGGGCTTTATATGTTAGGGTCATGATTTTGAATTATATTCTAGACGCTATGGGAAGCCATTGGAGTGACTGACAGAGAGGTGCTGCAGACACTGATCGTTTAGTATGGTAGATGAGTCTAGCGGATGCATTCAAAATGGATTGGAGTGGAGACAGACGGGTGATAGGAAGGCCAGCAAGAAGAGTGATGTAGTAATCGAGGCGAGATATGATGAGAGCGTGAATAAGAATTTTAGTTGTGTCATGTGTGAGGTAGTGGCGTATTTTGGATATGTTTTTTAGGTGAAAGTGACAAGATTTTGTGAGTGATTGGATGTGGGGAATGAAAGAGAGGGAGGAGTCCAGTATGACCCCAAGACAGCGGGCCTGAGAGGTGGGAGTGATGATGGCATTGTCAACAGTGAGAGATATTTGCGGAGTGAAAGCTGTAGTAGAGGGTGGAAAGATAAGGAGCTCTGTCTTAGACATGTTGAGTTTGAGTTGACGGGAAGACATCCATGAGGATATGCTCGAGAGGCAATTGGCAACATGAGCTAGCAGAGAGGGGGATAGTTCAGATGCAGAGATGTAGATTTGGGTGTCATCAGCATATAGATGATACTGAAATCCAAAAGATTGTATAAGGGCACCAAGGGAGGATGTATAGATGGAGAAAAGGAGGGGGCCTAGGACTGAGCCTTGGGGTACACCAACAGTTAGAGGGCGAGGAGATGAAGAGGTGCCAGAGAAGGAGACACTAAATATTCGATTTTCTAGATAAGATGTGAACCAAGAGAGAGCAGTGTCACGGATGCCAAGAGAGTGGAGAATTTGGATAAGAAGAGGATGATCAACTGTGTCAAAAGCAGCAGAGAGATCCAGGAGAATTAGGATAGAGAAATGACCCTTTGATTTGGCGTTGAGCAGGTCATTAGTAACTTTTGTGAGAGCTGTCTCTGTAGAGTGTTGGGGCCGGAAGCCAGACTGGAAGGGATCAAGGAGGGAGTTGGAGGAAATGAATTGTGTAAGGCGAGTGTAGACGACACGCTCAAGTAGTTTAGAAGCCAAGGGGGGTAGAGAGATAGGGCGGTAATTAGATGGAGAAGCTGGATCAGATGTGGGTTTCTTAAGAATGGGTGTAATTGTGGCTTGTTTCAAAGGTGCTGGAAACTTGCCAGTGTCTAAGGAAAGGTTGAATAGATGTGTGAGAGCTGGGATAAGTGTGGTAGAGAGGGGGGGATCAGCTGTGATGGAATAGGATCATGTGAACAAGTTGTGAGACGAGAGGTTGATAGAAGGTTAGCAACTTCATCCTCAGTTACAGGGTTAAAGGAGTTTATAGTGGCTATAGGTTTGGGAAAGGGTGAAGGCAGACTGCTGTTTGTTTTTTGAGGAGAAGGTGTGATATGGCCGCGTTGAGAGGAGAGTTCATTATGAATATTTTCAATTTTACTATTAAAGTATTTAGCAAAATCTTCAGCTGTAAGAGAGGAAGGGGCGAGAGGTGGGGGAGGGCAGAGGAGAGTGTTAAGAGTGGAGAACAAATGTTTGGGGTTGGAGGCCAAATTTGATATTAATGATGAGAAGTAGCACTGTTTGGCAAGATTGAGGGCACAGTGATAGGAGCGTAGGATAAACTTGTAATGAAGGAAGTCTGATGAGGAGCGAGATTTCCTCCATAGTCGTTCAGCGTTACGGGAGCACTTCTGGATGTAGCGTGTTTGTGTAGTGTGCCATGGTTGTAGATGAGAGCGGGGGTGTCTGCCTGTGGTTATGGGTGCTAGAGAGTCCAGGGTGGAATTCAGAGTCAAATTGTATTGTGTGGTAGCAATATCAGGCAAGTGAGGGTAGTGAGAGGACTGAGAAGGGGTTGCAGTAGATTGGAAAGGTGTTGTGAGTTAAGTATCTGCAGGTTTCTGTGGGTTCTGGTAGTTGGACGTGATAAAGGGTAGAGATTGGAAGGGGTAATGAGGCTGTAGATTAGGAGATGGTGGTCAGAAAGAGGGAGTGGGGAGATTGTAAGATTGAAGATAGAGCAGTGATTAGAGAAAATTAGGTCCAGGGAGTGTCCATCCTGGTGGGTAGGGGATTCTATCCACTGTGAGAGGCCAAGGGAAGTGGTAAGTGCAAGTAGTTTTGTGGCTGTGGGAGAAGTGGGAGTGTCAGTGGCAATGTTGAAATCACCAAGAATGAGTGAGTGTATGTTAGAGGAGAGAAAGTGAGGGAGCCAGGCGGCAAAATGATCCAGAAATTGAGAGGCTGGACAAGGCGGGCGATAGATGACAGCCACTCGCAGAGAGATGGGTGAAAAGAGACGGATAGTGTGAACTTCGAAGGAAGAGAACTGGAGAGAGGGAACTGGGGGAATGCAATTGAATGAGCAACGGGAGGAAAGTAATATGCCCACACCTCCACCTTGCTTATTCCCAGGTCTAGGTGTGTGACTGAAATGTAAGCCACCGTATGATAGTGCAGCAGTGGAGGCAGTGTCAGATGGAGAGAGCCAAGTTTCAGTTATAGCTAAAAGGTTGAGCGACTTGGAGATGAATAGGTCATGAATGTAAGTGAGTTTGTTGCAAACAGACCTAGCATTCCAGAGGGCACATGAGAAGGCCAAAGTGGAGGATTTGTGACAGATGATGGGTATTAAGTTATGAGGGTTTCTGGTGTTTGTTGCCCTGTGGGCTGAGCGTGACTGATAGAAGGTAGGAATGGATGAGGGGCCTGGGTTAGGAGATATATCTCCAGGAGCCAATAAAATAAGCAATGAGAGAGGATGTGAGAGTAGGACTTACAGAAATGTTTCTGTTTATTGATCTTAGGGGAGGGAGGAGATAGTGACTGGAGGAAGGAGAGGAGCTCGTGGGAGCAAAGAAGAGGGGAAGAGAGCAGGGAGGGTGAGATGGTGATACAGTTTGAAACATGAATTGGAGAAAGTGATGAGAGCCTGAGAAATAGACAGGAGATGATGAGGAAGAGGGAAGTGAGAGGAAACATTGTTACACTGTGTGTCCTTGAAGGAGTGGTTAGGGATAATTAGCAGATGTCACTGATTTGTACGTATTGTATTAATTTAACCTTTACGAAGTCAAGAGGAGTTTCTATATTTAAAATAAAAGCCTGTCTATCCAGAAAGAGTATAAAATTAGTGATGATAATGGCAGATATATAATTTGGTTGGGCAAAATAAACAATTTGCACTACACATTTGCAAATGTTTATGTTTCCAATAAAGATCTAATTAAATTTGTGAATACAATTGTAAAGCAAGTTTACAAGACTAAAAAAGTTTCACCATTGTTTGTGGTTACTTGATCCAAAAATAGATAGATCTTCCTCTATTAAACCCGCTCCTGATCAATCTTCTTTTGAGACTGCCAAAAAACGTGCTAAAATCCTTATGACCTATGATTGATTTGACTCTTGGAGAAATTTTCATCCAAATTCTTGTGACTATACCTTTTTTTCTAAATGTCATTTGACGTATACTAAAATTGATTATTATTTAGTAAACTTACAGTCCCTAAGTAAAATAAATGCTATTACAATTAATGATATAACATACTATGCCAATTCCTCTGTGTCTTATCTGTTCCAAATGATCATCAAGAAAATAGAATCCTTCCTTATTTAGATCTCAGGAAGAAATTGTGTCAAATAGTTTTATTTTATAATTTCTTCAATTCTTTAGAAAGGGACTTCAATGAAGCAATACGCTTCTCCCCTGTAAGACTATTTCCAAGAAGATTAATGAAATCAACCTAGAAAAAATAAATAAATTATACAATTTCAAACAGATAGGTTGGTTTAGAGACATCAACAAAATCAATACTGAGGAACAAGGCAGGGACATTGTTGGCCTTTAGGTTATAAAAGCAAAACATCTTGAAAACAACAGGTGGTTTAAGGGGAAGGGATAATATCTTATATTCCTAACCAAAATGCATAAGTAAAATCTTTCTGAACTATTACAAATCATTGTAAAACTTAAAATTGGATACAAATTTTATTAAACCTTCTAAAATGGACATTATTATTTTTTTAGTGAGAGTTAAACTCCTTAAGTTTTCAGAAGAAGAGTTAAACTTTTTAAATTGGGAGACAGATCTTGCTGAAATAAAAGTTGTCATCTCTAATTTTAAAACTAAAAAAGCCCCCGGGATAGATGGCTATATTAATTCCTATTATAAGATTTTTTTTCATAATTGATTCAACCTTTATTTAAAATGTTTAATGAGATTAAAGTTAGTGGCAATATGCCTATGGAGATTTGAATTGCTCAGATTTCAACTATTTTAAAACAAGACAAAGACCCTGAGGAATGCAAAAGTTATAGACCTATACAATTGATTAACATGGATATAAAAATCTATTTTAAAATTCTTGCTAATAGATTAAGTAAGGCTATTCCCAGATTAAAATATTCTGATCAAAGAGGTTTCATTAACAGAAGACAAGACTATGATAATAGTAGAAAACGTATTTGGCTTATTTTCTTATTTTCTTATTCAAATAGAAATAGTATTCCGGTGCCTACCCTGTCATTGGATGCTGAAAAAAGCCTTTGAAAGGGTAGGATGGGATTTTATGGAAGCTACTCTACAAAAATTTGGATTGGGGGAATTTGGTGAAGTCACTTTATAAAGATCCTAGTGCTTTAATTAGTGCGATGGTATTTGAGACGTAACAATTCACTATTATGAATGGGATAAGACAAGGATGGTCTCTGTCTCTTTTGATATTTTTTTTAAGAATGAAACCTCTAGTGGAATTAATTAGAATCTCTGAGAACATCCAAGGAATTAAGGTAGGAAAATGTATTTATGAGATATTGCTTTTTGGCGATGATATAGTAACTTACCTTGACAGATCCTGAAAAATCTCTGTTTAATATCCCTAAGGAATATAGTAATTTCTCATATTTAATTACTCATACTTCAATTCTTTAAAATCAGAAGTTATCTCCTAAGGTTTGAGTCAAACCCAAATTGAATCTTTACAACAAATATATAACTTAAATGGGACTGTAAGTCATTTAGGAACAAGATTCTTCTTTGTTCTAAGAAATATGTTAAAGAATATTCAAAAATAAATCTTTCTTTAGTATACAATCATATTAGAGCTATTTTGGCAGAATGGAAAGCCTTTACATTTTTACTAATTTACTAAAATGATGAATATTGTCAAGATTTTGTATATTTCGAGATATATACTCCCTAGAGCAAATCATTACCTATATTATAAATCATTTTCGATGTTTAAACGATAATTATTTACACTGGGAAAATAACTAGAATTAGATTGTACATCACAAAAAGGATATATGATAAGGATATATGATAAGGGATAAACTCTTCTAATACAGCTAAATGGTTGAAAATAGAAGATGAAATGGTAGAAGGTCTTTCAAGGCAACTTTTTTTGTGACTTTGAAACTAAGACACTGAAAAATCTTCTGAGTGGTATCTATTTGTTACTTCTGGTATAACTCTAGAATTCAGTTAAAACTCTCAGTTATCCCTCATTGATGGCCTCCTTGGATATTTTATTTCTATAAAAACATGCCATAACCGGACTAGTTGCTCCAGGGGTGTGATTCTTACTTAGGGTGCAAGAAGTCCTAGGTTCATATCACAGACGAGCTCTTACTTTTTCTTAAAAAAAAAAAAAAATCAATTTGTAATTTGTTTTAGCTTCGAATGATTTGGCTTCCAAATTTCCTTCCATTGCTAAAGATTGCCTCAAAGACACCTGGGTAGTTGGTCTAGGGGTATAATTCTCACTTTGAATGTGAAAGGTGCCAGGTTCAAAATGGGGAACAAGCCCTGCTTTTTGTAGTGCACAGAAATAGAACCAGTCTCCAAATATATTGCACAGTGGTAGTTGCAATCGAATTTTGAAGAACCTAACAAATTGAGAAAGCTAAAAGGTTCTAAGCTTGCTAGGTAGACTTGATTATGCAAGAGAAGTCAAGAGTAAAATATGGCTCAGTCTATCTCTCTTGCTTTCGTTTATTTCAGTTACGGAACGCAGACAAGTGCCATACCCAGGCTTGTTGGTCTAGGGGATATGATTTTTGCGTTGGAGGTCAGAGGTTCCAGGTAGCTTTTCTTGAAAAAGGAAGGGTATTGAAAAAAATCAATTTGTTTTTTAGTAGCTTCAAATGACTTAGCTTCCAGATTTCCTTCCATTGGTAAAGCCTGCTTCAGTGATGCTGGCTCGTTTGACTAGGGGTATGATTCTCACTTTGGGTGCGAGAGGTCCCAGGTTCAAATTCTGGATGAGCCCTGCTTTTCGTAGTGCACAGAAATAGAACTAAAGTGGTACCTCGGTTTACTCCAGTATAATGCCCCAGGACTGTGCAGGCACCTCCACACCAGTATTAATCCCCGGGACTGTGCAGGCACCTCCACACCAGTATTAAGCCCCGGGACCGGCGAGGCCCACACGAGTATTAAGCCCACTCCGGTATTATGCCTCCCTCTTCTCTGCCTTTTGGACTTTTGCCCCGGCCACAGGCCCCACCCCCCCGCGGAACTTGTCCCGGCGGGGGCAGCGGGAGAGGTGGGTTGGGTCGGAATGAGAGCTACTGCCGGGTGGGCTGTAACGCTGGGCGTGCAGAGGCGGTCCGGCCACCTTCCTGCCGGGGGCCTTCCCAACTAACCCGGAGCTGGTCACGGCGCACTGCTGCGGAGGAAATGCGCCCTGCGTGGGCAAGAGCCGTACGGGCCACATCGCCCCCACTCCTGGTCCCGGGCACCCGCAAGGGTCTGGGAAGGGGGGGGTGCATCTGCAGGCACCGGGCCGGCCGGCCCTGGCCCCTCCAGGTGGAATCCTCCCGGCAGACCGCACGGACCCCACCCGTCTATCTCTTAACGGTTTCACGCCCTCTTGAACTCTCACTTCAAAGATCTTTTCAACTTTCCCCTTACAATACTTGTCAGCTATCGGTCTCACGCTGGCATTTAGCCTGCTTTGGGGTACATTCCTAAACAACCCGACTGCGAGGAGACAGGTCCCACCGCGCCTGGGGCCGCTACTGGCCTAACACCGTTCGCGGCTGGGCCTCGATGATAGGGACTTGGAACCCCGAGCGACGCTGCTGCGGTCCAGTCTTGCGTACGCCACACTTCCCAGGCCGCCGGGTGGCCTGGGATTCAAAGCTGGGCTCTTCCCTCTTCATTCGCCGTTACTGGGGGAAGCCTGGTTAGTTTATTTTCCTCCACTTAGTAATAAGCTCAAATTCAGCAGGTCGCTGCGTCTGATCTGAGATCAGCCAGGGGGAGGCCTTCTAACTGCTTGTCAAGCATCCCCTACCTTCCCTGGGCTTTGCAGGCCTCAGGGCCAGCAGGAGAAGGAGATGAAGAAACGGCCACCGGGGGCGCCAGAGGCCAGAGGGAGGTCTGCCACCTGCCTGCCCAGTGACCCCTACCTTCCTTGGGCTTTGTCAACCTCAAGGGCCCCTGGAAGTCCTCTCTTGTGAACTGTCCAGGGGGGACCCAGACCCATCTCCCATGCCCAGGAGGGTGAGGCATGGCTGGGCCTGCAGCTTTGCTCCTCAGGAAGCTGCTTGAGCTCTGTCTCTGTGAGAGGCACCCCCCTTGGGTAAGGCCCTGAGGACCGCACTTACAAGGGGAAAAGACCGGTGGCAGCAGGTAGTTTCCCAGGTCACCCAGCCCACTCTCAGTGAAGGGAGGTCAGACCAAAGATTCAGGAAAGACCGGGGATTCAGCTTGCCAGGGCGCAAAAAGCGTGTTGTTGAAAATCTCCTGGAACCATCCCCCGATGCGTCTGTGAAAGCCAACCTGGGAACCGGGTGGAATAGGAGTTAAACAGTAAATTTGGGCCAACCTCCTTGAACCGCCCTCTGGCCTGGGGGTCAGATCTGTCTTCATCAGCAATTCCGCGGAGGTCTGGCCCATCTCCAACTTGTCCCGTCAACTTGTGTTGCTGCTGGAGAAAGAGGGACACCGTGCCTGCCTAGCACCCCCCTACCTTTCCTGAGATTTACTGACCTCAGGGGCCATGGAAGTCCTCTCCCATTAACTGGCCAGGGAAAACGCTCCCCCTATATGTATTCCTTTTCCAGCCTCAGGGCCCCAGGGGAGATGGAGGTGAAGAACCAAGGGGGAGAATGTGCCCAGAAGCAACCATTCACACTGGTGTAAATTTGTCTTACCCACCCCTGGATCTCAGAGCTTAGCCACTCTTTTGCAAGGAGACCCTCAGTATTGAGGCTTGAGAGACGGGAGGCCCTGCATCATTAAGCCCGGAGATCCGGTGGGCTTCCAGTGTTAATATTTTTCACATTTTATTTTGAACTGATAGCCTTGTTTTTGCATACAAACACCTACAACTAAACAGACAGTAATAGACAACCATAATTTCATCAAATAACTTTTATTTACCTGCACTTTAACTGTGCTGGGCCAAGTAATCATGGTGGCAATGTAGGGGAAGAAAAGGAGGAGACAAGTTACTGTTTGGAAGGGGAATCCTCTTCTTTGTTAATATCAGGAACCATCACAGGTCTCTACTGTCTGTCCCTTAGCACCACTACACCCTGTTGGAGACTATGCTGGAGACTGTGGTGTAGGCACTCTCACAGGAAATTTGTGTCTGCCTCCATTTCAAGATGTTTCTGAATGGAGATATTGCTTGATCATCAAACAAGTCCACCAGCTCAGTTCATTTCGCACACATTTGTTTGATTAACGCAGTAGGTGCTTCCTCCATTGCAGCCTCTTCACTTGAAGAACAAAGTTCATCAGGCACACCCTCTT
This sequence comes from Discoglossus pictus, assembly GCA_027410445.1. Taxonomy (NCBI): domain Eukaryota; kingdom Metazoa; phylum Chordata; class Amphibia; order Anura; family Alytidae; genus Discoglossus; species Discoglossus pictus. The sequence goes on from CM050167.1 coordinate 376,755,016, forward strand.
GCTGCTCTCTCTGAAGCTCCTGCAGCTCCTTGGTTCTGCGCTCTTCTCTCTGCTCCTCCACTAGCTCTTTGATGTCATTGACACTGACCTCCAGGCCCATGGACTTGCCTAGCGCCACAATCTCCTCCACTATTGGGCTAAGTTCAGCCTCCAAGTTGGCCAGAGTTACAGCCTCTGGCCACAATTTCCTCCAGCTACAGTCAATTCTCTTGTGAGAGACCTCACGCCAGGCCTTATCTTTTAGAGTCATACAGTGGACGATGTTGAAATGGTCCTTCCAGAACTGGGTATCCAAGGTCACCTCAAAGCACCTCTGGAAGAAGGCCTTTCTATATAAGTTCTTAAAGTTGGAGATGACCTGCTGGTCCATGGGCCGGATCAGACGAGTTGGTTCGAGGGCAAAGTCTTCACTTTGATGAACTTAAAGTCCTCCGGCAACTTGTCCTCAATGGCTGGAGGGTGAGCAGGATCATAGTCCACGATTAAGAGAGTCCTTAGAGGCAGTTCTTTCTCCTCCAAATAGTTCTTCTTGGTTGGGCAAAAAACCTAATTCATCCATTCCGTGAAGATCACTCGGGTTATCCAAGCTTTGCTGTTGGCCCTCCACATCACACTTAACCTGTCTTTCTGGATGTTTTCCCTCTTGAACACTCTGGGTTCTGGATCTGGTAAACTAGTAGGGGCTTAATTTTTAAATTCCCGCACAACAACAGAGTTATCCTGTTCTTCATGGCCTTGTGCCCTGGCAATCTCTTCTCCTCCTAGGTAATATTGGTTCTTGAAGGCATCTTCTTCCAAAATAGCCCTGTCTCATACTATCTGAAGTCACTGACAACCGTTTCAGCAGCTTCTTTGTCTGAGCTAGCTGCCTCTCCGTGTCTCACCACGCTGTGAGTACCTGTTCTCTTTCGGAAATTTTTAAACCATCCGTGACTGGCTTTAAATGTCTCTGAGATCTCACCACTTGCTGTCGGCTTGTCTTTCATTAGATCAGAGTGCAGTTGTCTGGCCTTCTCGCATATTATAGCCTGGGAAATGCTATCACCCGCCAGTTGTTTCTCCTGTATGCAAACATAGAGTAATTTCTCTAGTTCCTCCAAGGTCTTTGGCTGCTGGTTGGTGATGGTACTCACGCCTCTAGCCACATCAGCTCCCTTAATGGATTCTTTATTTTTCACAATGGTACTAATTTTGGATGCTAGCCTTTTGTACTCAGCAACGAGATCACAGATGCGGCTTCCCCCTTCATACTTGGCTATAATTTCTTTTTTGCGCACTATGGTGATTTTCTCTTTTTTGCGCTGAGTGGTATCCTTCTTTGAACTCATGATGTAGGTGCAGGCTCGACTCGGGCAACTGCCAACACTGACATAACTGCAGACACTGGCACAGTGGACACTTGCACGCACAGGCTTTCCAGGCACTTGCAGGAACCCGGGAGAACAATGCTGTTTGCAGCGTTCGAATTTGAATCTGCGGTCGCAAGGTGATGGTGTATTCCGAGGTGCGACCCCGGATTCGAGACACATCATAACCAGAAAGTATACTTAAACAGAGGCATCATATACCGAGGTACTGCTGTACTGCTGTAGCCTTCTTTCTGTCAGGAAAAAAAATGCTGTTTGTAGAGTTCGGATTCGAACCAGCGGTCTCAAGGTGATGATGTATTCCGAGGCGCGACCGCGGGTTCGATATACATCATAATCAGGAAGTATACGTATACAAAGGCATTATAACCCGAGGTACTGCTGTAGCCTTCTTTGTGTCTGGAAAAAAATGCTGTTTGCAGGGCTCGGATTCAAACCTGCGGTCTCAAGGTGATGGTGTATTCCGAGGCGTGACCACAAGATTAAGACACATCATAACCAGGTATTATAAGTAAACAGAGGCATCGTAACCCGAGGTACTGCTGTATAGATAAATATATAGAAATAAATGTACAAACAGTGGTACCTTGGTTTACACCAGTATTATGACCCGGGACTGTGCAGGCCCCTCAACACCAGTATTAAGACCCGGGACTGTACAGGCACCTCCACACCAGTAATAAGCCCCGGAACCGGGAAGGTCCACACCAGTATTAAGCCCACTCTGGTATTATGCCCCCCTCTCCTCCTCCTTTTGAACTTTTGCCCCCGGCCATGGGCCCCAACCCCCCCACTTAATTTTTCCCGTAGCTGCTCTGCTACGCACGAATCCTTACCCAGAATCGGGATATCTACTAATGATTCTGTCCACGCTCCGGTCCCGAGGCAAGCGGCTCTGCCCACTGGCACCCGGGGACGCTGGCTAACTGAGGCCAAACGAGGCTCCGCGGTGCTGTGGTGCCGTCAAGTTTAGGGGGGATTCTGGCTTAGAGGCGTTCAGTCATAATCCCACAGATGGTAGCTTTGCCTCATTGGCTCCTTAGCCAAGCACAAACACCAAATGTCTGAAATTGCGGTTCCTCTTGTACTGAGCAGGATTACCATTGTGACAACACATCATCAATAGGGTAAAACTAACCTGTCCAACAACGGTCTAAACCCAGCTCGCTTTCCCTATTAGTGGGTAAAAAATCCAACGCTTGGTGAATTCTGCTTCACAATGATAGGAAGAGCCGAAATCGAAGGATCAAAAAGCGACGTTGCTATGAACCGCAACAAGCCAGTTATCCCTGCGGTAACTTTTCTGACACCTCCTCCTTAAAACCCCAAAAGTCAAAAGGATCATGAGGCACCACTATCATGGTCTGTATTCATACTGAAAATTAAGATCAAGCGAGCTTTTGCCCTTCTGCTCCTCAGGAGGTTTCTGTCCTCCCTGAGCTCGCCTTAGGACACCTGCGTTACGGTTTGACAGGTGTACCGCCCCAGTCAAATTCCCCACCTGCCACTGTCCTCGGAGCGGATAGTGGTCGGCAAGAAGCCGTTAGCTTGGGTCCAGAAGCGAGAGCCCCTCGTCAGATAAGTGAAAAAACAATAAGAGTAGTGGTATTTCACCGGCGGCGCCCGATCGAAGCCGGGGCCTCCCACTTATTCTACACCTCTCATACACATCTCTTCACAGTTGCAGACTAGAGCCATCTCAACATAGTCTTCTTTTAACCCTGATTCCACCAAGTCCGTTCCCTTGGCTGTGGCTTCTCTAGATAGTAGGTAGGGACAGTGGGATTCTCGTTCATCCATTAATGCGCATCACTAATTAAATGATGAGGCATTTGGCTACCTTAAGAGAGTCATAGTTACTCTTGCCGTTTACCCGCACGTCACTGAATTTCTTCACTTTGACATTCAGAGCACTGGGCAGAAATCCCATCGCATCAACACCCGCCTTGGGCCTTCGCAATGCTTTGTTTTAATTAAACAGTCGGATTCACCTGGTCCGCACCAGTTCTAAGTCAGCTGCTAGGTGAGGTTGAGGCAACATGCTGGCCCCTGGCACCCCCCCCCCCCCGGTGAAGGGGAGGGGGGTGAGGGGACGGAGGAGAGCCACGCACCGCAGCTGGGGGGAGATCCATGGGAAGGGCCCAGCGTTCAGAGTCGCCGCTGTTGTTCGTGCTCCCTCCACCCACCCGCCACCACGGCTCCCCACGAGGGCAGATGGCGGGTACGGAGGGGGGCGGCAGGGTGGAGGTGCCTTGTCTAGCCGCAGCACGTGTCCACCCCCGCTTCGCACCCCAGTCAGACCGACCCTGCTCTTACAGCCAATCCTTATCCCGAAGATACGGATCTGACTTGCCGACTTCCCTTACCTACATTATTCTAACATGCCAGAAGCTGTTCACCTTGGAGACCTGCTGCGGATATGGGTACGGCCTGGAGCGAGATTTACACCATCTCCCCCAGATTTTCAAGGGCCAGCGAGAGCCCACCAAGGCAGGGCCCCTCTCTCAGGGCAAACCCATTCCAGGACACCCTGCCCTTCACAAAGAAAAGAGAACTCTCCCCGGGGCTCCCGTTGGCTTCTCTGGGATCGGTCATGTCGCCACACTGGGTGCCAGTGAGGGCGCCCATCTCCGTCGCTCCGGTTTCGGGGATCTGAACAAGACTCTCTTTCAATCGGCTGAGGGCGACGGAGGCCATCATCCGTCCCTTCCGAACGGTGCTTGCCTATCTCTTAGGACCGACTGAACCATGTTCAACTGCTGTTCACATGGAACCTTTTTCCACTTTGGCCTTCAAAGTTCTCGTTTGAATGTTTGCTACTACCACCAAGATCTGCACCCGTGGCGGCTCCTCCCGGGCCCTTGCCTGGGGATTCTGCACCCACTGCAGCGGCCCTCCGACTAGGCACGGCCTAGCCCCTGGGGGTATCGTTGCCGACGATGGCCGGGTATGGGCCCGACGCTACAGCACCATCCATTTTCAGGGCTAGTTGAATCGGCAGGTGATTTCCATGTCCACCGTCCTGCTGTCTATATCAACCAACTCCTTTTCTGTGGTCTGATGAGCGTCGGCATCCCGCAGCGCCAGTTCTGCTTACCAAAAGTGGCCCACTAGGTGCTTGTATCCATGCCCGGCTCCAAGACAGCGAGCCGGGCTTCTTACCCATTTAAAGTTTGAGAATAGGTTGAGATGGATTCGGCCCCAAGACCTCTAATCATTCCCTTTAGCGGACAAAACTGCGAGTGCCTGAGCGCCAGCTATTATGAAGGAAACTTCAGAGGGAACCAGCTACTAGATGGTTCAATTAGTCTTTTGCCCCTATACCCAGGTTGGATGACCGATTGCATGTCAGGACCACTGCGGACCTCCACCAGAGTTTCCTTTGGCTTCGCCCCCACACAGGCATAGTTCACCATCTTTCGGGTTCTATCGCGTTCGCTCACGCTCTACCTCCCCAATGGAGCGGACGAGATGGGCCGGCGGTGAGTCCACAGCACGGGGCGGTGGGATCCCGCCTCGGCCGGGGTCGGGCCTGGCCTTCACCCTTATTGCGCAGCAGGGTTTTAGCGGGGTCCCTCCGAGTTGTGCGCGCGTTGGACTCCTTGGTCGGCCCCGGCCGATGGCAATCGTTGCTGCTAGGCGGGCTGTAACGTCGGCCACGCCGAGGTGGCCAGGCACCTTTCGCCCGGGCCTTTCCAGCCACGGAGGAAATGCGCCCTTCTGGGGCCGGAGCTGTCGCCCCCGCCCCTGGTCAGGGACTTAATCAACGCAAGATTATGACCCACACTTACTGGGAATTCCTCGTTCATGAGAAATAATTGCAATCCCCAATCCCTATCACGAACGGGTTTCAGCAGGTTAATTGCACCTGACGGTGAAGGGTAGACACACGCTGAGCCGTTCAGTGTAGTGCGGGTGCCACCCCGGACATCAAAGGGCATCACAGACCAGTTATTGCTCGATCTCGTATGGCTGATTGCCGATTGTGTATATAAGAAGTAGGACTTCGACCGCTGAGGGTCGCGTGACTAGTAAGCATGGAGTCTCGTTGGTTATTGGAATTAACCAAACAAATCGCTCCACCAACTGAGAACGACCCACAGAATCGAGAAAGAGCTATCAATCTGTCAATCCTTTCCGTGCCGGGTGAGGTTTCCAGTGTTGAGTCAAATTAAGCCTCAGGCTCCACTCCTGGTGCTGCCCTTACATCAATTCCTTTCAGCTTTGCAACCATACTCCCCCCGGAAGCCAACGACTTTGGTTTCCAGAAAGCTGCTCGGCTGGTAATGGGAATAACTCTGCCGGATAGCTAGTCGGCATTGTTTACTATGACGGTATCTAATCGTCTTCGAACCTTCGACTTTTGTTCTTGATTAATGAAAACATTCTTGGCAAATGCTTTCGGTTTGCTTTGTCTTGCGCCGGTCCAAGAATTTCACCTCTAGCAGCACAATACGAATGCCCGGGGGCCAGCACTCATCGGGACCAGGTAGCCCAACAAGGGGGCACTCACCCCAGGCCACAAGTGGCTAGGGGATGCTGGCTGGGGCACACCACCTTGGCTGGGTGAGGGATGCCTCAGCCCCCTCAACTTCCACCGCCCAGGGACAGAGGGAGTGGAGAATGCCTCCTCCAGTCAGGGGGTCAGCCGCAGAACAGCTGCCAAGGGCCCATCTCTCCCCAGCTCAGTGGGAGGGTAGGGCATCTCAGCATGGCATGGTGGAACACCGGCCTGACCCACTCAGTTTCCGGCATACTTGGGGTTCGGTCTCAGGTCTGTGCAAACTCAACACAGGGGTAAGCCTCCTCCGGGGGCCCAGAAGGAACCAACAATACCAGCCATAGAGAGGGCCGGGGATACCTGGGGCAGACAGGAGGTAGCCACTTCGCCTTTGCTAGGTCAGCCACTGAGACCACTCTGACAAAGGGCCCTACCCGATCGGTGCACAGGGGGCCTAATCGATCACATGAAAATGTGGAGAAGATGCTCCTAGATGAAGAACCAGCCACAGGGCGGCGCCAGCAGCCAGGGGATGTCTCCCCATGTCTGTCCAGCAACCCTTACCTTCCCTGGGCTTTGCAGTCCCCAGGGCCCTCGGGAGCAGGAGATAAAGAACCAGCAATAAGAGGTTACCGGAGGCCAAGGGGAGCCCTCCCACCTGCCTGCCCAGTGACCCCCTATCTTCCCTGGGCTTTGCAAACCTCAGGGGCCCCTGGAAGTCCTTTCCCATGAACCGGCCAGGGGGTCCCAGCCTCACTTCCCATGCCCAGGAAGGGTGAGGCATGGCTGGGCCTGCAGCTTTGCTCCTCGGGAAACTGCTGGAGCTCTGTCTCTGTGAGAGACACTTCCCCTTGGGTACGCCCCTGAGGACTGCACTTACAAGGGGAAAAGGAAGGAAAAATGAAAAGTGGCATTTTGCTATTATTTAAAAAATGTTTTCCCAGGACTGGAGGTAGCAGGGAGTTGCCCAGGGCACCCAGCCCACTCTTAGTGAAGGGAGGTCAGACCAGAGATTCAGGAAAGATCGGGGGTTCAGCTTGTCAGGGCCCAAAAAGCGTGTCACCAAAAAACTCCTGGAACCATCCCCCAACAGGTCTGTGAATGGAAACCCGGGAAAGGGGGGAAACGGAGCGAAACGGTAAATTTGGGCCGACGTCTTTGAACCAGCCCCTGGCCAGAGGGGTTAGATCCGTCTTCATCACCAATTCCACAGTGGTCCAGCTGACCATGGGATGCCGGTGGCCGAGGAAGGCCTCCCACATGCCTGCCCAGCTACCACCTACCTTCCCTGAGCTTTGCCTGCTTCAAGGACCCCAAGAGAAGGAGATGTAGAACTGGCAACCAGGGGGTGCCAGCAGCCAGGGGGAGGCCTCCTCCATGCCTGCCCAGCAACCCCATACTTTCCCTGAGCTTTGCTTGCCTCGGGGGAGAAGGAGATGTAGAACCTCCCACCGGAGGGGGGGGGGGGCGCTCCGGCAGCCAGGTGGTATGATTCTAGCTTAGGGTGCGAGAGGTCCCGGGTTGAAATCCTGGATGAGCCCCTCCCTTTCTTGAAAAAAGGAAGGGTATGGAAAAAAATCTATTTGTTTATTGGTAGCTGCAAATGATTTGGCTTCCAGATTTCCTTCCATTGCTAAAGTCTTCCTCAATTACACTGGCTTGTTTGTTTAGGGGTATGATTCTTGCTTTGGGTGCGAGAAATCCTGTGTTCAAATCCTGGATGAGTCTTGCTTTTTGTATTGCACAGAAATAGAAATAGTCTTAAAATATGCTGCACGGTGGTAGTTGCAATCATATTTTGAAGAACCCAACAAAGTGAGAGAGCTACAAGGTTCCAAGCTTGCCAGGTAGACTTGATTATGCAAGAGAACACAGTAAAATATGCCTCAATCTATCTCTCTTGCTTTCGTTTTTATTCGGTTACAGAAGGTAGTCAACTGCCCTATCATGGCTCTTTGTGCTAGGGGTATGATTCTCGCTTAGGATGCAAGAGGTCCCGGTTTCAAATCCCAGACGAGTCTACCCCTTTTGTTGAAAGAAGGAAGGGTATTGAAAAAAATGTATTTGTGTTTTGGTAGTTTCGAATGATTTGGCTTCCAGATTTCCTTCCATTGCTACAGCATAGCTCAACAACACTGGCTCGTTGGTCTAGGAGGATGCTTCTCGCTTCAGGTGCGAGAGGTCTTGGGTTCAAATCACAGACAAACCCTGCTTTTTGTTGTGCACAGAAATAGAACTAGTCTCCAAATATGTTGCACGGTGGCAGTGTCAATTGGATTTTTTTTTTTTTTAAATAGACTTTTATTAGAAGGCAATGCACAATAAAACATTTAAAACAACTGTAGTTAGTCAATTAAGATACGCTAACATTCGCAGTACAATAGTTTCCCATCATTAACTGACTAGGCCTTCCATTTTTCCTTTTTTAGTTATTAAGGTAACATGAGTCACAGTTAACATTTCAATTGAAATAACATAACATAAAGTAAAGAAAAGAAATAATAAAAATAAAAAATTAGAGAAGAGAAAGAAAAAAGAAAAAAAAAAAAAAAAAACAACAACGCAAGGTAAAACATCTAGTAAGCGCAAAATAAAGAGAGAAAGCTACAAATATCAGGTTTAATAACTAGACCATTACACTGCTATCTTTGCATAAAGTACAGAGCTAATCCAGTGCATCCGCCCTTATGAGCCCTCAACACATACCTCGTTAAGACATCCCAATACAACTGACACCCACCTCCATCGCTCCGTCAGTAGATTTCCGGACCCCCCCCTCGCCTCCAGCTCCTCCACCAGATCTCCTTTGCCAAAGTGTAAAGATTGTATGATGTGATATGTTATCATACTAAGGGAATACTGAATGAAGAAGCCAACCAGGGTTCCCAAATTGCCTGAAATTGGGCAATGTCGTCTAGTATGATATAAGTTAAACGCTCATTTATAAGTAAATGATTGATCTTACTAATCACCTCTGTAAAGTTAAGAGTCTCTTTCTTCCAACTCCTGGCCATGTGTGTCCTAGTAGCTACCGCCATTAATTGATATAGTTTATTCTGTGTTTTAGATAAATCCTCAACTCGAATCCCCAGCAGGCAGGATTCCATCGAGGGCGTAACTGCCTTGTTGAAAAGTGTGGAAGCTAATTGGGCTAATTGCCCCCAGATTTTCTGAGCGGATGGACATGACCACCATATGTGTATGTGATCCCCTATGTTTTGGCACCCCCTAAAGCATTTATTGCTTTCTGATGGTTTAAACTTCTGTAATTTGTCAGGTGTACAATAAACTCTATGCAAAACCTTAATGGACGTCTCCAGTAGAGCCGAATTAAGAGAGCCTCTAGAGAGACTGGAACAGGATTCTGACCATCTACCCCAGTCCCACTCCACCCCAAGATCCCTCTCCCACTGTGTAAAATACCTGGGTTTCTGGACGCTAGTGAAGTTAAGAAAGGTGTCATATAGTGAGCCCAGAATCCCCTTAGTAAGGGGTAGGCTTTTGCATATAATGGACATCCAGGAAGCCCTAACTGACCCAGCTCCTAATTTTCAGGTAATTATAGAATTCTGTGACAGGTAGGTCGTGGGTTGTACAGAATTGGTCGTACGTCAGCAAACTATCGTTCATAAACCAGTTCCCTACTCGATCTAAGTTTCTAGAAGTCCACCAAAATTTAGATATGTCATTCGAGTCTGCCAAAATTTGTGGGAAAGACATGACTGACATCATCGGGGATAGCCCTGTAGGAAGTAACCGCCTGGATTTAGAATTGGCCCACCCCCATGCACAAAGGGTTTGTGAAATCATAGGATTTGGATGAGTTGTGAATGGGGCTAGTTCTTTTGGGATCCAAATCAGCTTATCCCAACTGTGTGGGAACATTTGCTGATTTTCCATAAAAACCCAGGCTGGTTGGTGTGTTCTAGAGTGTGCCCTGGGAAGGTGGGCCAATTGAGCGGCTTTAAGGTAAAGCTTTAAATTTGGGCAAGCAAGTCCACCTCTATTTTTCTGCCTAAACATCACCTGTCTAGAGATACGAGGGCGCTTATTTCCCCATATGAACCTGAACATATTATTCTGGAACCTATCAAGGTCTGTAGGTGAAATTGAGACGGGGATGGTTCGAAAGAGATACAGAACTTTGGGTAGAATGCTCATTTTAGCCGCCGCTATGTGACCCGTCCAAGAAATGTTATAATTCGTCCATCTCTGCATGTCTTCGGTCAAGGACTTGTATATAGGTGGGAAATTAGCCTTATATAGGTCAGCTATATTAGAAGTAAGTTTGACTCCTAGATATTTTACATGACATGCGGGCCAGACAAAATTATAGTCAGATTTGAGAGAGTCAATCTCCGATTGCACCATACCCAACCCCATCACCTCCGTTTTCCCTATATTTAATTTAAGACCTGAGATATTACTAAATTCGGTTATAGTTGACATAAGAGCTGGGATCGATTGAAGGGGCTTGGTCAAGGTGCACAACATATCATCAGCAAAAAGAGAGCATTTAAAGTGCTGGTGGCCCACTGAAATCCCAAATATGCCTGCATGAGATCTAATCGCCTGTGCAAGAGGTTCCATGGCAAGCGCGAACAGCAATGGTGAGAGTGGGCACCCCTGCCTAGTCCCTCTATGAATTTGGATATTTGCCCTGCGCTCTCCTGGCAGCTTCAAGTTGGCTGTTGGGGAGTTATAGTAGCTCCTTAGTAAGTTAATGAAGCGTCCCCTAAATCCAAACTTGTCAAGTATTTTGTATAAATACGGCCATTCAACCGTATCAAAATCCTTTTCAATGTCCAGAGCTAGAAGACACATTGGGGTATGAGATTTATGTGCTATATACTGAGAATTTAAGACCCTCCTGACATTGTACCCTGCTTCTCTGAAAGGGATAAACCCCGCCTGATCCTTATGAATTAAGTCTGGTAAAAATTTAGATATACGGTTAGCCATAATTTTGGCTAAGATCTTGACATCTCCATTAATCAGCGAGATAGGACGATAGTTTTTAGTCTCCAGATTATCCCTACCCTCTTTAGGGAATACGACTATGTCAGCTTGATTTAGTTCAGGGGGCATAGATTCCCCATTCAATATGGCATTGAAGAGCAGCGTTAAATAGGGGGTAAGCAGGTGTTCACATTTTTTGTAGTATAGGTTTGTGAGGCCGTCCGGCCCTGGGGATTTACCTAATTTAAGACCTTGTATAGTAGATCTAACCTCCTCGTGAGAAACCTCCGCATTCAAGTCAGCCAGATGGTGATCTAATAACACGGGAAGGTCCTGAGTGCTAAGAAATGAGTGTATGTCTGCCTCACTGCATTGAGACTGGGAGGAGTAAATTTGTTGATAAAAGTTTTGAAATGCCTTTTGAATGTCACTAGGGCTATATGAGATGTGGCCATCAGCCATCCGAATCTGAGTGGGTCTATGTTGTGAAAATGTATTGCTAAGCCTTCTAGCCAGAAGAGAGTCTGGCTTATTTGCCTTCCAATAATAAAGATGCTTTGTCCTTATCATCGCCTGCTCAGTACGATGTGACAGTATGCCATCTAGCTCTAACCTGGTTTTATCAATTAGCTTACGTCCCGTGGGAGAGGGATTTTGTTGGTTTGATCTCTCCAGTCTCTTTAATGTCGCCGTTAGGTCTGCCTCCTTCTGCCTAAGAACTTTTCTCTGGGAGGAGGCCAGGTTAATACAGGTTCCCCTGATATAGGCCTTATGGGTGACCCAAAGCCAGCCGGCTCCGGTCTCAGGGGAGACATTAGTCTCAAAAAATACCCCTAAGTCTTTGGCTATTGTTTCCCTTGCTACTTGGGTTGGATAACAGGGACTCATTCATTCTCCAGGTATAGGGGAGTCTTAAATTAGGGCCCAAGTCCACCTCAATAAGTACCAGGGAGTGATCCGACCAGGGGCAGGGGACAATTTCAGATTTTAAGATCGAGTCAAATAAATATGAACTAGTAAGGAAAGTGCCGATCCGAGAGTAAGTCAAATGGGTTGGAGAAAAAAATGTATATTCTCTATCCCCTGGATGGAGCCCCCTCCAGGCATCAACCAACCCCAATCTGTTAAGTAGAAGCTTAATCCTTTTTATTTTGTTGGAAAATCTACAACTAGCAGGGGTCCCTGACCTGTCTAAAGTCAGATCTAGAGTAAGATTTAGATCCCCCCCGATTATCAATCTTCCCAGGTCTTGAGACTCAATTCTCTTCAATAAGGAGATCAGAACCGCGTAGGGAGAGGTTGTAGGAGAGTACAGGGAGACTAGTGTAGTCCTAACCCCCCCAATCATGCCAGTCACCATAACATAGTTACCCTCCCCATCTATCTTTGTGTTCTCTACCTGGAAAGGGAAGTTTTTATGTAGCAAAATTGCACACCCCGCTCTCTTAGTGAGGAGAGTAGCCAGGAAATAAGTGGGATATTCCTTGTGCAAGAATGTAGGCTTGTTGTCCTGAGAGAAGTGAGTTTCCTGCATGAAGATGATTGCGGGTTTGTGTTTTTTTATAAAATGTGAAGGCTTTCCTCCTCTTAAAGGGGGAGTTAAATCCCTTCACGTTATGGGTTAGCAGAGTATACTTAGAGGTAGCCATTACAAATTACGAGTGAGACCCTAGCTGTGTGTGTCATTACCTGATAGCTGGTGCCATACGAAGCAAGACGGGAGGGAGCCCGGAAAGCCAACCTCTGCCAAGAGAGCCGGTTAGCAGCTGTCAGGGGTGTCGTCCTGCCATTAAACAGAAATTTAAATGCAGAAGAGAAGAGGGTTAGCTTTAGGCCATTAAGGTAAAAACATTTAAATAAGCAGATAAGCAGTGTCAAGTTTACAGTTAGCAGTTCTCTAAGGCTATAACTACGAAGTTGTTGAACTAAAAACATAAAAGCATGAAATAACAATCACTTTTTACTAGTGCTCCTCCTCCAAGATTCTAAGCAAGGAGAAGAATTCGTCCACTTAAGGTGGGAACACAGTCCAGCAGGCTGTACAATTAATAATAAACTTATATCCTAAACTACACAACCTTCTCAATTAAGGCTTAAGGCAAAAATAGGTTAACATCTAACATTCTATTTGGCATCACAAATTTTGTTATGAAATTCTGCTCCAGGTAGAATCTAATCCGGACGTGAGCTCGCCCTTGGGTCAGCCATTTGACTAGCATCCCCTGTGCAGGCCTTGTGTCCAGCACCTTGACCCCTTGCACTGTCCAGAGTAATTTTCGTTCCCCCCTGAGGAGAGACTTGTTTACTGTGGACTTGGGCTGCCACCAGCGTTCATTGTCTCTTAGGGATAGGCGGTTGAGATTGCTCTTGCCGCGTTTCCTGCATTTCCCCAGAGTAAAGCTGTACAGGCAGTCCTCCAGTGTACGCGTAGTGTAAGTCGTGCCCTTAAAATTGAAGGAGAGGGCAAATGGAAAGTTCCATCGGTACTGAATTTTGTGGTGAAGCAAAATTGTAAGAGCCGGTTTCATTAGCCTCCTTTTGTTAAGGGTGTCAGGAGACAGGTCGGCATAGATCTGCAAAGGGGAGTTGTCTGGGCCCTTAACAGCGTGCAGCTTCCTTGTAGCCGAGAGTAGAGTGTCTCTAGCTTGCTGCCTCAGAAATCTGACAATGACATCTTTCGGGGCATCCGGACTCCTCATGCCTCCTAAAGCTCTATGAGCTCGCTCAATTTCCCACATGCTTTCATCCTGATCAGGAAGGATTGCAGCCACAGTGTCTCTTAGGTATTGGGTTAGATCTTGTATGGCTCTTGGTATGCTGCGGATGCTTATGTTGTGGCGGCGAGAGCGGTTTTCCAGGTCCTCTATCTTATCTGCGAGTTCAGAAACCTGGTAAGTGTTTTGAGCTATCGATGTCCTGTCCTTTTCCTGAGCCTCCGCCAATTGGTCTGTCATATCTTCCAAAAGTTGGGTACGCTGACCCAATTCCCTCAGATCCTGTCTCAGGGGATCAATCGCCTTAGCCAAGAGTCTTTCAATCGTAGCCACAGCCTTGGCTGATAGATCTAGTTGCTGGTGGGATCCCTTGGGCCGCCCTTCCTGATCCGAATCTTCGGAGCGTTCAGAAAGAGAGTCTGCCAGGGGTGGGCGCTGAGTCGCTCTTGGCAAAAAATGATCTTGTATACTCTTGGCCAGGGTGGCCCGTTTGGGTTTCGGCATCTTGGCCGTGAGGTTAAATGTGTCGGCAAGATTCCCACTGTTAAATCAATAGAGAGGATGCAAAGAGCCAAAGCGGTGAATGCTGGGCCCGACCAACTACTGCCTCCGCTAGGGAAGGTATGCCAGTTCCATAGATGTAGTTAAGATGTCTGCTATAAGCATTGCTGAACTATGTCCCCATTTAGCTCTCAGCCCATGGTAGGGGCGTGCCCCTAAATTTGGGTCAGTAGTTGTCAGGAATTCCTGAAGCAATCTCTATATAGCGATGAGAGTCAGAGTTGCCAAGAAGTTCCAGGGATACTGCAATAGCTTATAGGAGCCAGCTTGATGATCGTAGCTTCTCAAGTGCTGATTGGAGTAAGGCAAAACAATGTTAAACCCTGCATGTAGCTTGCGCCGGCTTGTATACCAGCTCTGCTCCCAAGGAGAGCGCCGTGCTCACCTGCCTGTTGTTCACAGATAGCCAAAGTCTTGCTGTAGGATTCCAAGTGGCCACCAGGCGGCAGTGCAGTTATAGAAATGCAAATAGTTCAACACAGTCCTTGTAGCTGCTATATTGCCAGAATGCACTTATAAAATAATCTCACAAGCACGTATGAATTCAACAATCCTGTGTATTCACTTGGATATATGTAAAGATAGAATTCAGCAATATACCAATTAACTCTTGCACAATCCACTTGCACAGTCCACTCAAGGGGGCAGGGTGGTAGGATAGCAGGTTTGCAGGATATCAGGATAGAAGGGTAGCAGGGTAGCAGGGTAACGGTAACAGGTTAGCAGGGTAGCAGGGTAGGGAGGGAGCCTTTGCCTTTATGCCCCTGTGCTGGGTCTGTTGAGGCTTCTCTCTCCTCCTGGATAATAAGGGGCACTGCAGTGTGATAATTGCAGGGGCGTCTGCTGTTAGGAGGCTAGATTGCCCTTCCTATACAGGTTACAGGGCTGCCACGGGTGTTAAAAGGGCCAGCGCCCCAAGATGGCGGCTCTGCCAGCTTTTTGCCGCTCCTGTGCTTGCCTCCCCCTCTGTCCCCTGCTCCTACCTTCCACCAGGTCTCCCCAGCCGATCACTGGGCCTCCAGGCCTCTCCAGGCACCTTGTCCAGGGACTCCCCAGCCAGGCACAGGGCCTCCAGGCCGCTTCAAGGGTGCAGGGGTTAATTTGCTGTCCTGGACCGCGGGGGGCAGCTCCCGCCGCCTCGCCTCGACACTCCACTTCATCCCCCAGTCTGCCCGATGCGGCAAACTCAGTGGGACCGGAGTACCCAATCCTTCAGTGCCTTCCTACTCCTCCAAGGCACGGGTATACTGGATCGGGGGTCTCCAGGGCCCTGCGGCCAACGTTGCGGCGATCTCCTAGGCCCTTGTAGGCCTGATACCCCGCAGCTCCCAGGGTCGTGCCCAAACCCCCACTTGTTGGGTATGAAACTGCTCCTCTATGAGAGCAGATGGGGTAGCAGTGATGTTGGGGCCAATTGGGGTATTATTTAGCCCAAAATTCGGGCTTTACAGAGCCCTTTCCAGCAGAGCTCCTGCGTGGCACGTCTGCACCGTCTGCCCAGTAGCCACGCCCCCCCGTCAATTGGATTTGAAAGAACCCAACAAAGTGAGAGACATGGAAAGGTTTCAAGCTTGCCAGATAGACTTGATTATGCAAGAGAAGTCAACAGTAAACTATACCTCAGTCTATCTCTCTCGCTTTCATTTTAATTCGGTTTCAGCAAGCAGACAACTGCCCCAGCCTGGCATGTTGGTCAACTCCCCCAGCCTGGCTCGTTTGTCTAGGGGTATGATTCTCGCTTAGAGGGCAACGGGTTTTGGGTTTAAATCCCAGACGAGCCTATCCGTTTTCTGGAAAAAAGGAAGGGTATTGAAAAAAAAAACAATTTGTGTTTTGGTAGCTTTGCATGCTTTGGCTTCCAGATTTCCTTCCATTGCTAAAGCCTGCCTCAGTGACACTGGTTCGTTGGTCTAGGCGTATGATTCTTGCTTTGGATGCAAGAGATCCCGAGTTCAAATTCCAGACAAGCCTTGCGTTTTGTAGTGCACAGAAATAGAATTAGACTATAAAAAAAGTTGCACAGTGGTAGTTGCAATCGGATTTTGAAGAACCTAGCAAAATTAGAGAGCTAGAAGGTTCCAAGCTTGCCAGGTAGACTTGATTATCCAAGAGAAGTCAACAGTAAAATATGCCTCAACTATCTCTCTTGCTTTCATTTTAATTTAGTTACGGAACACAGACGACAGCCACATCCTGGTTCATTGGTCTAGGGGTATGATTCTCGCTTAGGGGTGCAAGAGGTTTAGGGGTATGATTCTCGCTTTGGGTTCGAGAGGTCCTGGGTTCAAATCCCAAACCCAGGTTCATATCAAGTACAAGCCCTACACTTTTCTGAAAAAAAGGAAGGGTATTAAAAAAAAATCAATTTGTTTTTTGGTAGCTTGGCATGATTTGGCTACCAGATTTCCTTCTATTGCTTAAGTCGTCCTCAGTAACACTGGTTCCTTGTTCTAGGGGTATGATTCTCACTTTGGGAGTGAGAGCTCCTAGATTCATATCCTGGACAAGCCTTTCTTTTTGTAGTGCACAGAAATAGAATTAGTCTCCAAACATGTTGCTTGGTGGTAGTTGCAACTGCATTTGAAGAACCCAACAAAGTGAGAGAGCTAGAAGGTTCCAAGCTTGGCAGGTAGACTTGATTATGCCAGAGAAGTCAGCAGTAAATTATGCCTCAGTCTATCTCTCTTGCTTTCGTTTTAATTCAGTTTCGGAATGCAGACAACTGCCTCAGCCTGGCATGTTGGTCTAGGGGTATGATTCTTGCTTAGAGTGTGAGTGGTCAAGGGTTTAAATTTCGGATGAGCAGTTCCCTTTTCCGAAAAAAAGGAAGGGTATTGAAAAAAATCAATTTGTTTTTTGGTAGCTCCGCATGATTTGGCTTCCAGATTTCCTTCCATTGCTAAAGCCTACCTCAACGACACTGGTTCATTGTCTCGGGGTACAATTCTCGCTTTGGGTTTGAGTAGCCCCGGGTTCAAATTCCGGACGAGCCCTGCTTCTTGTAGTGCAGAGAAATATAACTAGTTTACAAATATGTTGCATGGTGGTAGTTGCAACTGGATTTTGAAGAACGCAACAAAGTGAGAGAGCTAGAAGGTTCCAAGCTTGCCAGGTAGTTTTGATTATGCAAGAGAAGTCAGCAGTAAAATATGCCTCAGTCTATCTATTTTGCTTTCGTTTACATTCAGTTATGGAACGCAGACACCTCCCCAGCCTGGCTTTTTGGTCTAGGGGTATAAAAACTCGCCTAGGATGCCATGGGTACTGGGTTCAAATCCCAGATGAGCCCTTTCCTTTTCTGAAAAAAAGGAAGGGTATTGAAAAAAATCTATTTGTTTTGTTATAGCTTCGCTTAATTTGGCTTCCAGTTTTCCTTTCATTGCTAAATTCTGCGTCCAAAACACTTGTCTGTTAGTCTAGGGGTATAATTCTTGCTTTGGATTTCAAGAGGTCCTTCGTTCAAATCGTGGATGAGCCCTGTATTTTCTAATGCACAAAAATAGAACTAGTCTCCAAATATGTTGCACGGTGGTAGTTGCAATTGGATTTTGAAGAACCCAACAAAGTGAGAGAGCTAGAAGGTTCCAAGCTTGCCAGGTAGACTCGATTATGCATGAGAATTCAACAGTAAAATTTACTGCAGTCTATCGCTTGTGCTTTTGTTTTAATTTGGTTATGGAACACAGATGACAACCTCATGCTGTCTCGTTGGTCTAGGGGTATGCTTCTCGCTTAGGGTGCAAGAGATCCTGTCTTCAAATCCTGGATGAGACCTTCCCTTTTCTTGAAAAAGGGTTCCAAGCTTTCGAGACTTGATTATGCAAGATAAGTCAATAGTAAAATATACCTCAGTCTATCTCTCTTGCTTTCGTTTTAATTTGGTTACGGAACGCAGACAACTTCCACATGCTGGCTCGTTGGTCTAGGGTTATGATCCTTGCTTAAGGTGCGAGAGGTCCTGGGTTCAAACACTGGAGAAGCCCTCCTTTTCGTAGTGCAGAAAAAGAACTAGTCAAAAATGTATTGTACGGTGGTAGTTGCAATCAGATTTTTAAGAACACAACAAATTGAGAGAGCCAGAAGGTTCCAAGCTTGCCAGAAAGACTTGACTATGCAAGAGAAGTCAACAGTAAAATATTCCTCAGTCTATGTCTCTTACTTTAATGTAATCATGGCTTGTTGGTCTAGGGGTATGATTGTCACTTAGGGTGCAAGAGGTCCTAGGTCACTAGGGGTATGATTCTCACTTAGGGTGCAAAAGGTCCTTGGTTCAAATCCTGGACGAGCCCTGCTTTTTTTAGTGCAGAGGAATAGAACTAATATGTTTCATGGTGGTAGTTGCAATTGGAATTTGAAGAACCCAAAAAAGTGAGAGAGCTAGAAGGTTCCAAGCTTGCCAGGTATAGTTTAATATGCAAGAGAAGTCAACAGTAAAATATTCCTCAGTCTGTCTCACTTGCTTTTATTTTAATTCAGTTACGGAATGCAAAAAACTGCCCCAGCCAGGCTCCTTGGTCTAGGGGTATGATTCTTGTTTAGGGTGTGAGAGTTCCTGGGTTCAAATCCTAGACAAGCCCTTTTCTTGAAAAAGGGTTCTAAGCTTGCAAGGTAGACTTGAATATGCAAGATAAGTCAAAAGTAAAATATTCCTCAGTCTATCTCTCTTGCTTTTGTTTTAATTTGGTTATGAACGCTTACAACTGTCACATCCTGGCTCATTGGTCTAGGGGTATGATTCTCGCTTAGCTGTGCAAGAGGTTTAGGGGTATGATTCTCACTTTGGGTTCGAGAGGTCCTGGGTTAAAATCCCAGACCAGCCCTGGCTTTTGAAGTGCACAGAAATAGAACTAGACTCCAAATATGTTGCACGGAGGTAGTTGCAATTGGATTTTGTAGAACTCAACAAAGTGAGAGAGCTAGAAGGTTAAAAGCTTGCCAGGTAGACTTGATTATGCAAAATAAGTCAACAGTAAAATATGCCTCAGTCTATCTCTCTTGCTTTCATTTCAATTTGGTTACGGAAAGCAGACTTCAGCAACATCCTGGTTCATTGGTCTAGGGGTATGATTCTCGCTCAGGGTGCGAGAGGTCCCTGGTTTAAAGCCCTGCTTCTTCTAGTGCACAGAAATAGTACTAGTTTCCAAATATGTTGCATAGTGGTAGCTGCTTTTGGATTTTGAAAAACCCAACAAAGTGAGAGAGCTAGAATGTTCCAAGCTTACCAGATAGACTTCACTATGCAAGATAAGTGAACAGTAAAATATTCCTCAGTCTATCTCTCTTGCTTTTGTTTTAATCCTGGCTCGTTGGTCTAGGGGTGTGATTCTTACTTAGGGTGTGAGAGGTCTCAGGTCCCTAGGGGCATGGTTCTCCCTTAGGGTGCGAGAGGTTTCAAATCCCGGATGAGCCCTGCTTTTTGTAGTGCAGAGAAATAGAACTAGTCAAACATTTCTTGTACGGTGGTAGTTGCAATCCGATTTTGAAGAACCAAACAAAGTGAGAGAGGTAGAAGGTTCCAAGCTTGAGAGGTAGACTTGATTATGCAAGATAAGTCAACAGTAAAATATGCCTCAGGCTAAGTCTCTTGCTTTCATTTTAATTCGGTTACGGAATGCAGACAACTGTCACAACCTGGCCCGTTGGTCTAGAGGTATGACTCTCACTTGCGACAGGGCAAGGATTCAAATCCTGGACGAGCCCTGCTTCTTCTAGTGCACCCTGCTTTTTCTAGTGCACAGAAATAGAACTAACCTCTAAATATGTGGCACGGTGGTAGTTGCAATTGGATTTTGAAGAACCCAAGAAGTGAGAGCGCTTGGGGTGCGAGAGGTCCCAGGATCAAATCGCGGACGAACACTGCTTTTTTTTAGTGCAGAGAAAAAGAAGTAGTCTCCAAACATGTTGCATGGTGGTAGTTGCAACTGGATTTTGAAGAACCCAACAAAGTAAGAGATCTAGAAGGTTCCAAGCTTGCCAAGTAGACTTGATTATGCAAGAGAAGTCAACAGTAAAATATTCCTCAGTATCATGGCTCATTGGTCTAGGGGTATGATTCTCGCTTCGAGTACGAGGGGTCGCGGGTTCAAATTCCAGACGAGTCCTGCTTTTTGTAGTGCAGAGAAATAGAACTAGTCAAACATTTCTTGTACGGTGGTAGTTGCAATCGTATTTTGAAGAACCCAACAAAGTGAGAGAACTAGAAGATTCAAAGCTTGCCAGGTATACTTGACTTTGCAAGAGAAGTCAAAAGTAAAATATTCCTCAGCCTATCTCTCTTGCTTTCATTTTAATTTGGTTATGAAACGCAAAAAAACATCACATCCTGGCTCGTAGGTCTAGGGGGATGATTTTCGCTTTGAGTGCAAGAAGTCCTGGGTTCAAATCCTGGACAAGCCCTGCTTTTTGTAGTGCAGAGAAATAGAACTAGTCAAACATTTCTTGTACGGTGGTAGTTGCAATCGTATTTTGAAGAACCCAACAAAGTGAGAGAACTTTGGGTGCAAGAGGTCCGGGGTTCAAATCCTGGATGAGCCCTGCTTCTTCTAGTGCACAGGAATACAACTAGTCTCCAAATATGTTGCACAGTGGTAGTTGCGATTGGATTTTGAAGAACCCAACAAAGTGAGAGAGCTAGAAGGTTCCAAGCTTGCATGGTAGACTTTAAATATGCAAGAGAAGTCAACAGGAAAACATGCCTCAGTCTAGCTCTCTTGCTTTTGTTTTAATTTGGTTACTGAACGCAGACAACCATCACATCCTGGCTTGTAGGTCTAGGGGTATGATTCTCGCTTAGGGTGCAAGAGATCCCGGGTTTAAATCTCGGAGGAGCCCGCCTTCTTCTAGTGCACAGAAATAGAACTAGTCTCCAAATATGTTGCACGGTGGTAGTTGTGATTGGATTTTGAAGAACCCAACAAGTGAGAGAGCTTTGGGTACAAGATGTTCCGGGTTCAAATCCCGGATGAGCCATGCATTTTGTAGTGCAGAGAAATAGAACTAATCTCCAAATATGTTGCACGGTGGTAATTGCAATTGGATTTTGAAGAACCCAACAAAGTGAGAGAGCTAGAAGGTTCCAAGCTTGCCAGGTATACTTGACTGTGCAAGAGAAGTCAACAGTAAAATATGCTTCAGTCTATCTCTCTTCCTTTTGTTTTAATTTGGTTACGCAAAGTAGACAACCATCACATGCTGGCTCGTTGGTATAGGGGTATGATTCTCGCTTAGTGTGCGAGAGGGCTGGTTTCAAATCCTGGATGAGCCCTGCTTTTTGTAGTGTAGAGAAATAGTTCTCGTCAAATATTTCTTCTACAGTGGTAGCCGCAATCAGATTTTGAAGAACCCAACAAAGTGAGAGAGCTAGAAGGTTCCAGGCTTGCCATGTAGACTTGAGTATGCAAAAGAAGTCAACAGTAAAATATTCCTCAGTCTATCTCTCTTGCTTTCGTTTTAATTTGGTTACAGAACGCAGATAGCTGTCACATCCTGGCTTGTTGGTCTTGGGGTATCACTCTCACTTCGGGTGTGAGAAGTCCTGGGTACGAATCCTGGACGAGCCCTGCTCCTTCTAGTGCATAGAAATAGTCTCCAAATATGTTGCACATCGCTCGTTGCAATTGGATTTGGAAGAACCCAAAAAAGTGAGAAAGCTAGAAGGCTCCAAGCTTGCCAGGTAGACTTCATTATGCAAGAGAAGTCAACAGTAAAATATTCCTCAGTCTATCTCTTTTGCTTTTGTTTTAATTCAGTTACAGAACACAGATAACTGCCACAGCCTGGCTCGTTGGTCTAGGGGTATGATTCTCGCTTAGGGTGCAAGAGGTCCCATGTTCAACCCTTGGATGAGCCCTGCTTTTTGTAGTGCAGAGAAATAGAGCTAGTCAAAAATTTCGTGTACGTGGTAGTTGAAATCGGATTTTGAAGAACCCAACAAAGTGAGAGAGCTAGAAGGTTCCAGGCTTGCCACGTAGACTTGACTATGCAAAATAATTCAACAGTAAAATAATCCTGTCTATCTCTCTTGCTTTCGTTTTAATTTGGTTACACAATGTAGACAGCCCTCACATCCTGGCTCGTAGGTCTAGAGTTATGATTCTCACTTCGGGTGCGAGTGGTCCCAGGTTCATATCCCGGACAAGCCCTGCTTCGTATAGTGCACAGAGATAGAAATAGTCTCCAAATATGTTGCATGGTGCTAGTTGCAATTGGATTTTTAAGAACCCAAAAAAGTGAGAGAGCTTTAGGTGCGAGAGATCCCTTATTCAAATCATGGACGATCCCTGCTTCTTCTAGTGCACAGAAATAGAACTAGTCTCCAAATATGTTGCACAGTGATAGTTGCAATTGGAGTTTTTAAGAACCCAACAAAGTGAGAGAGATAAAAGGTTCCAAGCTTGCCAGGTAGACTTGATTATGCAAGAGAAGTCAACAGTAAAATATTCCTCAGTCTATCTCTTTTGCTTTTGTTCTAATTCAGTTATGGAACGCAGACAATTGCAACAGCCTGGCTCGTTGGTCTAGGGGTATGATTCTCACTTAGGGTGCGAGAGATCCCTGGTTCAAATCCCAGACAAGCCCTGCTGCTTCTTCTAGTGCACAGAAATAGAACTAGTCTCAAAATATGTTGCATGGTGGTAGTTGCTGTTTGTGCAAGAGGTCCTAGTTCAAATTCCAGATGAGCCTTGCTTTTTGTAGTGAAGAGAAATAGAACTAGTCAAAAATGTCTTCTACGGTGGTAGTTGCAATCAGATTTTGAAGAATCTCGTTGGTCTTGTGGTATGATTCTCACTTCGGGTGCGAGAGTTCCCGTTTTCAAATCCTGCTTAAGCCCTGCTTTTTGTAGTGCAGAGAAATAGAACAAGTGAAAAAAAATTAGTACAGTGGTAGTTGCAATCGTATTTTGAAGAACCCAACAAAGTGAGAGAGCTAGAAGGTTCTAAGCTTGCCATGTAGACTTGACTACATGGCAGGGTGCTAGTTGGATTTTGAAGAACCCAAAAAAGTGAGAGAGCTTTGGGTGCGAGAGGTCTTGGGTTCAAATCCCAGACGAGTCCTTCTTTTTGTAGTGCAGCAAAATAGAACTAGTCTCCAAATATGTTGCACAGTGGCAGTTGCTTTTGGATTTTGAAGACCCCAACAAAGTGAGAGAGCTAAAAGGTTCCAAGCTTGCCAGGTAGACTTGATTATGCAAGAGAAGTCAACAGTAAAATATGCCTCAGTATATCTGTCTTGCTTTCGTTTTAATTTGGTTACGCAACATAACCAACCATCTCATCCTGGCTCGTAGGTCTAGGGGTATGATTCTAGCTCAGAGTGCAAGAGTTCCAGGGTTCAAAGCTTGGATGAGCCCTGCTTCTTCTAGTGCACAGAAGTAGAACTAGTCTCCAAATATGTTGCACAGTGGCAGTTGCTTTTGGATTTTGAAGACCCCAACAAAGTGAGAGAGCTAAAAGGTTCCAAGCTTGCCAGGTAGGCTTGATTATGCAAGAGAAGTCAACAGTAAAATATGCCTCAGTATATCTGTCTTGCTTTCGTTTTAATTTGGTTACGCAACATAACCAACCATCTCATCCTGGCTCGTAGGTCTAGGGGTATGATTCTAGCTCAGAGTGCAAGAGTTCCAGGGTTCAAAGCTTGGATGAGCCCTGCTTCTTCTAGTGCACAGAAGTAGAACTAGTCTCCAAATATGTTGCACAGTGGCAGTTGCTTTTGGATTTTGAAGACCCCAACAAAGTGAGAGAGCTAAAAGGTTCCAAGCTTGCCAGGTAGACTTGATTATGCAAGAGAAGTCAACAGTAAAATATGCCTCAGTATATCTGTCTTGCTTTCGTTTTAATTTGGTTACGCAACATAACCAACCATCACATCCTGGCTCGTAGGTCTAGGGGTATGATTCTAGCTCAGAGTGCAAGAGTTCCAGGGTTCAAAGCTTGGATGAGCCCTGCTTCTTCTAGTGCACAGAAGTAGAACTAGTCTCCAAATATGTTGCACGGTGGTAGTTGTGATTGGATTTTAAAGAACCCAACAAGTGAGAGAGCTAGAAGGTTCCAAGCTTGCTAGGTAGACTTGATTATGCAAGAGAAGTCAACAGTAAAATATGCCTCAGTATATCTCTTTTGCTTTTGTTTTAATTCAGTTACGGAACAGAGACCACTGTCACAGCCTGGCTTGTTGGTCTAGGGGTATGATTCTCGCTTCGGGTGCGAGAGGTACCGGGTTCAAATCCTGCACGCGCCCGACTTTTTGTAGTGCAGAGAAATAGAACTAGTCAAAAATTTCTTATACGGGGGTAGTTGCAATCAGATTTTGAAGAACCCAACAAAGTGAGAGAGCTAGAAGGTTCCAAGCTTGCCAGGTATACTTGACTATGCAAGAGAAGTCAACAGTAAAATATTCCTCAGTCTCTCTCTCTTGCTTTCGTTTTAATTTGGTTACGCAACATAGACAACCATCACATCCTGGCTTGTAGGTCTAGGGTTATGATTCTCACTCTAGGTGCGAGAGTTCCAGGGTTCACATCCTGGATGAGCCCTGCTTCTTCTAGAACACAGAAATAGAACTAGTCTTCAAATGGGTTGCACGGTGGAAGTTGCAATTGGATTTTGAAGAACCCAACAAGTGAGAGAGCTTTGGGTGCGAGAGGTCCAGTGTTCAAATCCCGGACTTGCCCTGCTTTTTCTAGTGCAGGGAAATAGAAGTAGTCTCCAAATATGCTGCATGGTGGCAGTTGCAATTGGATTTTGAAGAACCCAACAAGTGAGAGAGCTTTGGGTGCAGGAGGTCCCGGGTTCAAATCCCGGACAAGCCTTGCTTTTTGTAGTGCAGGGAAATAGAAGTAGTCTCCAAATATGTTGCACGGTGGTAGTTGCAATTGGTTATTGAACGAATACAGTTGCCACATCCTGGCTCATCGGTCTAGGGGTATGATTCTCGCTTTGGGTGCGAGAGGTCCCAGGTTCAAAACCTGGATGATTCCTGCTTTTTGCAGTGCAGCGAAATAGAACTAGTCTCCAAATATGTTGCACGGTGGTAGTTGCTTTTGGATTGTGAACAATCCAACAAAGTGAGAGAGCTAGAAGGTTCCAAGCTTGCCACATAGACTTGACGATGCAAGAGAAGTCAACAGTAAAATATTCCTCCTCTCTCTTGCTTTCATTTTAATTTGGTTACAGAACGCAGACAGATGTCACTAGTTACTAGAACACAGACAGTCAGACAAACTAGTCACCCAAATATGTTGCATGGTGGTAGTTGCAATTGGACTTTGAAGAACCCAACAAGTGAGAGAGCTTTTGGTGCGAGAGGTCCAGGGTTTAAATCCCAGATGAACAGTGCTTTTTGTAGTGCAGAGAAATAGAAGTAGTCTCCAAATATGTTGCACGGTGGTGGTTGCAATTAGATTTTGAAGAACCCCACAAAGTGAGAGAGCTTGAAGGTTCCAAGCTTGCCAGGTAGACTTGATTATGCAAGAGAAGTCAACAGTAAAATATTCCTCAGTCTCTTGGCTCGTTGTTCTAGGGGTATGATTCTCGCTTTGGGTGTGAGAAGTCCCGGCTTCAAATCCTGAACAAGCTCTGCTTTTTGTAGTGCAGAGAAATATAACTAGTCAAAAATGTCTTGTACGGTGGTAGTTGCAATTGGATTTTGAAGAATCCAACAAAGTGAGAGATCTAGAAGGTTCCAAGCTTGCCAGGTAGACGTGACTATGCAAGAGGAGTCAACAGTAAAATATTCCTCAGTCTATCTCTCTTGCTTTCGTTTTAATTTGGTTACGGAACGCAGACAACCGTCACATCCTGGCTCGTAGGTCTAGGGGTATGATTCTCTCGTAGTGTGCGACAGTTCCCTGGTTCAAAACCCGGATGAGCCCTGCTTCTTCTAGTGCACAGAAATAGAGCTAGTCACCAAGCACATTGGTAATTGGAGTTTGAAGAACACAACAAAGTGAGTGAGCTTTGGGTGGAAGAGGTCCGGGGTTAAAATCATGGACGAGCCCTGTTTCTTCTAGTGCACAGAAATAGAACTATTCTCCAAATATGTTGCACGGTGGTAGTTGCAATTGGTTATGGAACGAATACAGCTTCCACATCCTGGCTCATTGGTCTAGGGGTATGATTCTCACTTTGGGTGTGAGAGGTCCCAGGTTCAAATCCTAGACGAGCCCTGCTTTTTCTAGTGCAGGGAAATAGAAGTAGTCTCCTAATATGTTACATGGTGGCAGTTGCAATTGGATTTTGAAGAACCCAACAAACTAAGAGATCTAGAAGTTTCCACGCTTGTCATGTAGACTTGACGATGCAAGAGAAGTCAACAGTAAAATATGCCTTAGTCTATCTCTCTTGCTTTCGTTTTAATTCGGTTACGGTACACAGCCGACTTCCCCAGCCTACCTTTTAAGTCTATGGTGTATGATTCTTGCTTCGGGTGCGAGAGGACCCGCGTTCAAATACCGGACAAGCCCTTCCCCTTTTCTGGAAAAAATGAAGGCTATTGAAAAAAATATTTTTTTTGCATGATTTGTCTTCCAGATTTCCTTCCATTGCTAAAGCTTGCTTTTGCAATAGTGGCTCGTTGGTCTAGGGGTATGATTCTTGTTTTGGGTGCGAGAGATCCTGGGTTCAAATCCCTGACAAACCCTGCTTTTTCGAGTGCACAGAAATATAACTAGTCACCCAAATATGTTGCATGGTGGTAGTTGCAATTGGACTTTGAAGAACCCAACAAGTGAGAGAGCTTTTGGTGCGAGAGGTCCAGGGTTTAAATCCCAGATGAACAGTGCTTTTTGTAGTGCAGAGAAATAGAAGTAGTCTCCAAATATGTTGCACGGTGGTGGTTGCAATTAGATTTTGAAGAACCCCACAAAGTGAGAGAGCTTGAAGGTTCCAAGCTTGCCAGGTAGACTTGATTATGCAAGAGAAGTCAACAGTAAAATATTCCCCAGTCTCTTGGCTCGTTGTTCTAGGGGTATGATTCTCGCTTTGGGTGTGAGAAGTCCCGGCTTCAAATCCTGAACAAGCTCTGCTTTTTGTAGTGCAGAGAAATATAACTAGTCAAAAATGTCTTGTACGGTGGTAGTTGCAATTGAATTTTGAAGAATCCAACAAAGTGAGAGATCTAGAAGGTTCCAAGCTTGCCAGGTAGACGTGACTATGCAAGAGGAGTCAACAGTAAAATATTCCTCAGTCTATCTCTCTTGCTTTCGTTTTAATTTGGTTACGGAACGCAGACAACCGTCACATCCTGGCTCGTAGATCTAGGGGTATGATTCTCTCGTAGTGTGCGACAGTTCCCTGGTTCAAAACCCGGATGAGCCCTGCTTCTTCTAGTGCACAGAAATAGAGCTAGTCACCAAGCACATTGGTAATTGGAGTTTGAAGAACACAACAAAGTGAGTGAGCTTTGGGTGGAAGAGGTCCGGGGTTAAAATCATGGACGCGCCCTGTTTCTTCTAGTGCACAGAAATAGAACTATTCTCC
This sequence comes from Discoglossus pictus, assembly GCA_027410445.1. Lineage (NCBI taxonomy): Eukaryota > Metazoa > Chordata > Amphibia > Anura > Alytidae > Discoglossus > Discoglossus pictus. The sequence goes on from CM050167.1 coordinate 376,782,593, forward strand.
AAATATGTTGCACGGTGGTAGTTGCAATTGGTTATGGAACGAATACAGCTTCCACATCCTGGCTCATTGGTCTAGGGGTATGATTCTCGCTTTGGGTGTGAGAGGTCCCAGGTTCAAATCCTAGACGAGCCCTGCTTTTTCTAGTGCAGGGAAATAGAAGTAGTCTCCTAATATGTTACATGGTGGCAGTTGCAATTGGATTTTGAAGAACCCAACAAACTAAGAGATCTAGAAGTTTCCACGCTTGTCATGTAGACTTGACGATGCAAGAGAAGTCAACAGTAAAATATGCCTTAGTCTATCTCTCTTGCTTTCGTTTTAATTCGGTTACGGTACACAGCCGACTTCCCCAGCCTGCCTTTTAAGTCTATGGTGTATGATTCTTGCTTCGGGTGCGAGAGGACCCGCGTTCAAATACCGGACAAGCCCTTCCCTTTTCTGGAAAAAATGAAGGCTATTGAAAAAAATAATTTTTTTGCATGATTTGTCTTCCAGATTTCCTTCCATTGCTAAAGCTTGCTTTTGCAATAGTGGCTCGTTGGTCTAGGGGTATGATTCTTGTTTTGGGTGCGAGAGATCCTGGGTTCAAATCCCTGACAAACCCTGCTTTTTCGAGTGCACAGAAATATAACTGGTCTCCAAATATGTTGCACTTTGGAAGTTCCAATCAGATTTTGAAGAACCCAACAAAGTGAGAGAGCTAGAAGGTTCCAAGCTTGCGAGGTAGACTTGATTATGCAAGAGAAGTCACCAGTAAAATATTCCTCAGTCTATCTCTCTTGCTTTCGTTTTAATTTGGTTACGGAAAGTAAACTGCCACTGCTTCCTTTCTTTCTTTTTCTTCTTTCTTTTTCATTTATTATTAATAAGTGGAAAGATCCAAATTTATTTTTGAAATTTTATATTTTCCTAGAATGTAATTTTTTAAAATTCTCCGCACACGTGCAAGCTCGTGCACTCATACACTTCTCTTCAATATGTTATTATACAAGAATTTAGCAAACTACTTAAAATACACACACACAACCATAGATACATGACTCCACAAGAATTCAAATATCTTAATTATATACACTATGTACTTTCGTTAGGTGTATGCAATTTTTTTAGACATAAAATCATGGAAATTATCTGAAATTAAGTAAAGTAAATAGATTAAGAGTGTGGAACACTGAGTGGTATGTTTTGGGACAACATGTTTTCCAGTCAAGCACGAACTAGAAATATGTCTGTAAAGCCCTGCAAAAATAGAGATTAAAGGTACAAACATTTATCAGTTCCTAAGCCCCTTTTCATGTCTTCAAGTGACTAAGCTTTTGTTAATAATCTACAAAATGTTTTTCTCTTTTTCTTACCTTTACAGAAATCCTAATCCGTCATCCTAATAACATTATCTATCTGCTTACTTACCTGCAGTGACTATTACAGGAGAAAAAACAATGACATCCATCCATGCAATTCCTTTCTCATAGGGGGTGAAGAGAAGCATATCTGCTTGTATAAACAGTGTTAATTATTTTAAATGCTTTATTGCATTTTTTATTCAAATGCTGATATTGTGGCTTATTCATTACAAAAACAGTATCCTCCATTTACCCACTTGTCATTCTGAGAATGACTCAGAAGCCCAGCATGTGTATGTTCAGAAGCTCAAATGGCACATCTAATCAACAGCTTAGAATAGTAAAAGGAAACCGCTACAAATATATGTGGCCGCTTTATTCCTTTTTCAAATGCCTGGAGACAGGCAGCCACATTGGTCAATCAAGGTGCCTCACATCAAAATAGATTGTACAGATGCTGTAGACCCTACTTTCTTGCTCTTGCCCTTCCGTGCAAGTAAAAAATTCAAGCAACCCCTCAAAGATTTGCAACAATACGTGGTGCATTGTGTCCTACTAGATAGGGGCTCCACTTTCTACAGAGACCCCCTCCCGGAGTACTATCCATACCATATGAAAGCAGTTTTGGACATAATTCCGATTCAATTTTATATATTTAGATAATGTAAAACCCCACTTCTTGTTTTGGACCTTTTGATGACAGCCCTGGAGATATCAGGAAAAATGCCACTAATGCTATAAGAGCAAGAAAGTGTTTTACTGGTGACCAGCATTTAGAAGTACTTGTAACATCAAGTGACTTTCTTACTGCACAAAGAGAAACAGGAAATGTTTAAGGGAATACTAATTTAAATATCAACTGCTAACTCCTGATTCTCCCCTAACACCAATTGCACATAATCCACAATACCCATACATAATCCAAACACTAAGGGAGGATTAAGCCTTCATAAGGGAAGCCAATGAAATACACCAGATACCACTTGGTTAACCAGACATTGATGGATACTAGCCCTATGGCTACCTGACTCAAGGGCTTTTCTAATTGCCTTAAAACCTTCTAAAATGACTGTGTCACTTGTGGATTTTTTATTATTTGATGCTGGTTCCCCAAATCTTGTAAGCCTACAGGGCTCTAAGTCATTTTTGTCATTTTTAACCATTATTTTATGTGCAGAATGTATTTTGGGGTGTAACTGTTACATCAGGCTAATTCATATTTTGGGGTTAGTAGAACATTAAGGGTTACCAACAGGCATTTCCAGTAGCCAACTGTGATACCCAGTTCGCTCCCAGTCCCAGGGTTGGGCTATGGTCTAGGCTGAATTTGAACTCACATCAACTCACATCAAGTGGTTGATTAAACTCTATTGGTGATTCAATAACTCAGTTAAGTCATAAAGTAGAGTTAACAAGGCTATCAAAACAAAATGGAAGGACTTGTTTAAATAGACAAAGATTTAGTGGGGTCAAGTGTTCTGTAAGTGATATCAATTTGATCCTTTGTCTTATGGTTTACCACCTGCTATAGTCTACAGGTTAACTGCCAACAAGGATCGTTGGGTTCTTTGAAATCTTGGCACGAGCACCCTGATATCTGGCTTCTGTATCAATTAGAGTCTCTCGATCAGGAATCAGCATTTCCAGGAGTTCCAATAACCTTCCTGTGGTAGTGACCAAGGACAGGTTACTTGTAAGGTGGAGATAGGTTCAGTATCGCAGCCACCAAGAAACAAAAAAAGAGACCATACGATTTCTATATGTCTCTCAGTCAACTGATTTATTTTTGAAAATCAGAGCAGTATTTATAGCATTTAGACACAGAGGGGGATTACCTTCAATACATATCCTGTCAACTCTAGCACATATCAGGCGTGATTAGAAAGGTTAACCTACTCTTAAGAAAAGTTTGCCATCGAGAAAGAGAAAAAAAAATAATAATAACAAATTACTAAGGAGTCATATTGCTACGCAATATTCTTCTTTGTGAGATATGTGAGATATTTGTCAGAAATGCCTTTTGCTTTCTTTCTTTATTCATTCATTCCCTATTTTTATTTTGGTTATTATGCCTTCTTTATTATACTTTGCTTAGATGTTAAGAGTTCTAATTAAGGTATATTAAAAACAAGAAATGAGACCACGGAACAGATTTAACTTTAAAATTAAAACTTTATTCATTATATACATATTGTTTATTAAGTAAGACTTGTGTTTGAGAACATCAGATATTTGTATTGAATTGGTCTTGATATTCTGTGTTTTATATAACAACTATGTCTCTTTCAATAAAAAAAATAAAAAAAATGTAAATATGTTATTACACAAAATATTAAACACATACTTCACTACAGTACCGTTAGCCTGCCTAAACACTGCTCATGGGAGCGAGAAAATCGAGGAAAACACGGAGGAAGCAAAATTGTTTATTTTAGATTAGAGTATATTCTTTCAACTCGCAACAATGACTTGTTTTCCAGAGGTTTCCTTTTTTTACCAAATTTCTACAAATCACATAGGGCCTCATTCAATTGCGATTTGACCAATTGAATCGGGCTCTAAATAAGCACATAGCATATTCTTTTAAAATAAGTTTTTAGTTAGTGAAAATCTTGCTTTTGGATAGATATTTTCTAACTAAAAACTTCTTTAAAAAATATATGTTATGTGCTTATTTAGACCCCTATTCAATTGGCCAAGTTGCAATTGAATGAGGGCCATAATGAGTACCACAAGCTCACTGTTTAAAGCCACCTTCCTATTGGTTCTTCCATTGTTGCAATTATGCTTCTACTTGTTCATGTAGAACAAATGGCCACTTGACCTTAATGTTCTCTAAAATCTTAGTGTTTGTCTATTTAATAACACAAAGAACTAATTATATAACTAATCTTATATTTGTTTTATTTTAGTTATTAAAGGACCACTGCAAAGGTTCAGATTTTATAGCTTTTAAATAGTAATTAATAGTATACAGTGTTCTTAATTTTGATTAAGAAAGTCGTATGTGAGAAACTAAATATAGTTAGTTTTCTACTACCTTTAGAATAGAGCTCTCCCGACTGCCTATTTAGTACAGGTGTGGTGGAAAAGTTAAATGTGATGTGTTAAACAAGTCATGGTTTGAAAGAATGGAAAGAGATTCAACTTAAAGTTGTTGTTTTCACAATAAAATACAATAATTGAAACACTATTCATAGTAATCTTTTATAGTAAACTTATCAAAGTTAAGCCATTACAAAGGCCGTTTTATGTTTCTTTGTCTTCAGCTACATTTCTAGAAAAATATTTTTTTATAAAAATTTAACTTTTTACAACTTCAGTAACTTTTTTGTGTATATGTTTTTTATTTATTTATTTTGGTATTAAAATATAAGCACTAATTTAATATACTCATCTAGTTGTATTTTGCCTTGTAAGGCAACAATTGATTATTTCCCTCAAAAAATATAAACCAGTTCACCTTTATCAACAGGTTAATACATTTAAAAATACAAAAGCAGCCAGCATCAGATGTTATAAATATTTATTAGTTAGACTGGATTACAACCTTTGTACATCACAATTTGCATAATTTCTCAAGATACATCCTGTGTACAACCACAAAAACCATGACATGGATTTTTACAGAAAGCAAAAACATAAACAGATTTACAGGCAGATTTCTATACAATTCATACTGTTTATCTGACTTTTTACAACTTTTTAAAACAAAATTGATCAGAAACTAAAAAAAAGAGAAGAAAAAATATACATAAACAAAAATTAAATAGACTTCCATCAAGGCATGCGACATTCACTGTGAAAAACATTTACTTTTTCTAAGGACAATACAGAATTTATGTCATTTCCTTATCTATTTTATTATTTTTTTTACATTTTTCCATATATATTTCTGAATCATAAGGCTTGCTGTACAGGTTTTCAATGGATGACAACAAACACGCTAGTCAGCCATTGCTGATTTACCATTTGAGCACATCACTTAACATTATACAGAGAGATTTGAATTTAATGCTCACATTCACATGCTGAATGACAGATGGAAATTTTAACCCTTCATTTTTCATCTAATACAAAAAAATTAAATTTATTTACATGATAACAAAATAAAGGAACTTGCATCTTTGCCTCTTACTTACGTACAGAGAATGAATTCTTGCAATCTGAATCCACTGCATTATACTATTTTTGACTAAATTTAAACTGTTTGCATATAAAGAGAGAACGAGTATTCACATTTCTTTGAACAATGTTTATGTTTTTAAAGGTCAAAAATTATACTTATATTCTCAGTTTTAAAGTTTATAATAATAATTGTACAAATTGGCTGAATATTTAAGAATATTCTCATATATAACTTACGGATTGCCACATTAGTATTTATTTTTGATGAAATATCAGACAATTTGTTGGCTCTTCATGATATGTGACACTATGAAAATTAAACCTTTTTTATCCTTTTTAATAGTATAGCTAATTTGCCATGTTTTAGAATTTGTGTAAACTAATTTATGTTGTTATTAATATTTTTGTTTCAGTTTAATTATTTTTCTGTTTCAAGTTTTTTTAATACTAAAATATTTGTGCTCTTTCAATGATAAGAACATTAATTTAAAATGTTTTCGGTGCTCATGATAATTTAGTAAGGACTGTTTTTGTATTTTTCCTGATAACCAATCAACAGTGGTTTATCTAATAAAAAAGATTGTTTTAATTTGGTAGAAATGCATGAAAACCAATAGATACTTGTTTTCAGATTATGTTTTTTATAGTCAAAACGTTATTAGGTTATCATACATCACCCAAATGGGAAATGGAAATGTCAAGCTTCTTTGATTATTTGGAGGGGGAAATAAAAAGGAGAAAATTTACTTTTAAAACTAGTCCTAAAAACACAAAAAAAGGTTCAGAATACAGAAATAACATGTTTCACAAAATCTTACTGGTTTATGATTGTGATATGAGAATTGATAGTGTGTCTTTAAGCAATGTTTATTTATATTTTGTCATAAACCTACAGTATCAAAGGAATGATGATACTATCTCTTTTATATACAAATTTGATTAGTAATTTTTGCTCACATTCAACATCCATTAATCAATATTTCTAGACTAGACAATATCGTCTTGCCATTAAATGTATGTATAACAATCATGTGTACAATATAAACCTCTTTCATATGTAAACACACACACTGTGCTTTTACGTGTACTAACATTAAAGGAACTACTTCAATCTCTGCTGATTCAAATGAATTGTAGAGAAAGTAAATTTTGATTTGCCCTTGCATATAAATAAACATATTCAAATAATTTTATTTCGGCCATATACATATAAAATTAATATCAATAAATGACTATTAGATAACAAACTCTCTGATCTATGTAATTACTTCTAGGAGAAGCAAAACCAATAAACACTATAAATGTGTTCAAATATATGTGCAAAATAAAAATACTGATACTTGTTTTATTTTTATTTTTTTTTACACAAAGTTTTCTGTTGTTTTTTTTCAATCACAGGAAAAGCATTGAGACATCAATGTTGCATAGAATACCCCCATAACAACTTAAGATTTTGGTCTAACAGAAAGTTGGCACACTTCGGAAGCATATTGTAACCACTGAAAAGTCATAGTTGCACCAAAAAAAGTTGTTATTCACTCCCTATGACAGATGAAAAATGCATCTGTAGGATTTAAATTGTTCAGGAGATTCTAGTTCTAATGGGAAAATAGGTTTCTGGTGGAGAATTTAGTTCATATACACAATATATGATCGAGGAAGGTAGAACAACAACTAATAGTTTAGGAGGAATAAAATAGAAAGCTGCTATATCAGTGGAATGTATTGCACTGAATAAAAGCAAAGCTATGTTGGCTCTGCTAATTTAATGATGATTATAGGTTTTCTTGCAAGAATTCTTACTTGTGCTATCATTTAAATGTGAAATTCCCATAGCAACCATAAGCATGCTCTGTAGTCATCACAGATATTTTTTAAAAAGAAATAATTACTAATATGGTTTAGAAAATTGCACATCTTTTATCTCTTAAATCTATTGTAAGTCATATTCTGAACAACATATTCCTTCTGCATATATAACCAGGGATGAATAGAAAAAATTAGGATAAATCCACTAAACACCATCTCATTTGATATTTCATTTTCCTGCTTTCCCTTTATGCCTCCCGCGACAGACAATATGTACATTAATAATGTTTATGATTGACAAGAAAGAGCAACTGTCAACATACTAATAACTTCAGACATTCTCCTGAGTTACCTAAAGAAAGAAAATTCATTTTAAATATGCAATGCCTTAATTCACATATTTTGTTGGATGCATTAGTGAAATAAACTTACCAGGAAGGCAGGATACCATTTTTTTTTAAACAAAGGCTTTCTAAGCATGGTAATACAGGATTATTTTGCTTAAAAATTGTCTTTACATGTCATTGCAAGAACCAGTGACTCAAATAAAGCAAACGATCTGAATATATAAAACTTTTTTCTATCCCATTGTATTTAACCTTGACAATTAGACCGTACTTAACAGATGATACAGTTTTGCAATTTGACTTAAAAGAGTGGGGTGTAGTAAAAAAAGCATAATACCTGTGCTACACCTGGCAATTATATATACAGATTAAATCTCTGAATCAGAACCTTTGTAGTTAGCAGATATTCTAAACACAGAAAATATACTATACTTTGTTTAATGTCCTCTATTGTAACCCCTGTGCAAAAATGATGAAAAACATCTAAGGTGCAAAGGAGATATACTATATACTGTGTAACCCTTACTAAGATACCTAATTTATTAACCCTTCTATGATTTTTGCAGTATTTTCTCATATTGCACTAATATAGAGTGTCTTTATAACTGTTCTACTATTTGCAATAAAATACTGTACAAATAGACATATACTTTTACATTTTTATTTTCAACTTTTTCCATTGTACATCACTGCCTGTGCTTTAGCCAGTAATGGTTTTCATCCATCACTGCTTTGTGACAGCTGCCTTTCTCTCCCACTGTAAAACATTTCAACAAGCTCTTTTCTACAGTGCCAGGTACCTTTTCATATTTAGTATCCTCCTTAGTTTTAACTCCATTTGAACCAAGATATTTTATTCTAGTTGCCCCCAGTGCTATTCAGTGTGTTTGAGTAGAGCTGACTAACAGTTTGTGCCAATTGACTATCCTTTTTCTTAGATCCACTTTGTCCAGCCAGATGTATGCCTCGCCGATCAGAGTCTTCTTCATAAACTTTCCTCCGTTTGATACCAGCAAAATCTAAAGAAAATACAAATAAGAATTATTAGAAGAATAAAATTAATCTACAAATAAAAAAACAATTTGGGTTGTGACATTATTTTGTATGTGTCCTTAAAACAATTAATTAAATCATTGATAAGAAACTTACAAAGGTCGACAAAACCATCATACGTAATTTAAATACTATACTTGGGTCATCTGTTAAATGTTTCTCTTGCATTTAACTTGCTTTTTTATTCCTCCAGAACATAGCTATGATATCCCATTATCTTGACTTGGCTCCTCCATTTGCTTGGATGGGTACTCAAGCAACTATATTTATCCAACTACTGTAGCATGCTCTTCCAGCTTCCCATTTTTTCCCTCAGCAATTTGTACTAACATGCACCTTCCTCTCTTTTAAATTTCTTTCATAAAATATTACATGCCATGATATATAATAGCCTTGCAATTGGCTTCATTGTATCTTCATTGGATTAACCTATATTTTGTATAGTACTTACACTAATATCAATCTATGTATTTGGGAAATGATTCATTTTTAGCTAGGGGTAGTGCGTTAACATTTCATTTTCGAATGTGTGAGGTAGCCAGGGAGTTTTTTTTACATATTTTATTTGTACTGTTTTTGATGATTTATTGATGATCTACTGTGGTGAAATTACTTTAGTGTGGATTTTCTGATTACATGGAAACATTTTTGTGAGTACAGCTTTAATGTGAATGCTGGTTAATTTGTTACAAGCTTTGGTAATTATGAAGCTTAGAATGTGCGTTAACAGAGCTAATGTGATCGAGCACTAAATAGGATTTTTTCTTATTGTGTACTTCCCTGGTGATAATTTGTAAATGTTACTATGACCTTTATTTCAGTCAAAGGACCATTGTAATCCAATTTTTACTGTAAATATCAAAATTTGGTAATGAGCAAAAAAAAGAGGAAAGTTAAAAAAAGCCTTTAATTATTTAACTTTAGATTCTTCTTTCAGATGCTTTCTGAGCAGGGTGTACGTATTAACTAATTCGATTTTCATTAGACTTATACTTAAGTATTGACATTTTACTCCACATTCGAGGTCTACTCCTACCTTTATAAGTAGTGGCAACTTTTTCTGTCGCATACATGCATATAATAGGCATACATTACATTTATTTTTAAAAATTCTATATTTTATAGGATTTCAGTGGTCCTTTAAGATAGTAATATTACAACCTTAAAGTATCACAAAATTATTATTTTTTGTTTATTTTTTTAATTGAAAAATGTAGGTATGTTAACATGCAATTTTGTCAAAAAACCTTGGCCATTTTAAAACATAGTTTTTCAAAATAATGTACTAGCTACTTGCCCATCAAAAATGATGGGATTCAAATTGTAAGGCTGGCTGTATGTAGGACTTAGCAAGCGAGGCGAGCCGTTAAATCGTAGCACTTAGCTGATGAGCACCAAAGGCGCTCATCGTGCCAAAGGCGCTCATTGCACCAAGCCTTGCGAAGCGAGCCATTAAACTGTAGCAATAAACTGATGCAAGCCTCGCATAGCGAGGCAAACCATTAAAGTTTGAGATGCGGGACACAAACATTTACGAGATTAGTGGCCAAACCAAAAACCCGAAAAACACACTAAATACACCAAAAAAAATCATAAAAAAACATCACAGACACCATGGGACAACAGCCAGGACGTCTGTGAGTGAGGTGGAACGCAAATTTAACTTTATTTAGGTGATTTTCGATAGAGTAGTAGATTCGGCAGGGCCATCTTTCCACATGGAGGTGATAGGATTATACCAAGCTGTGTCTGGCCTTAAAGGGTTGCTAAGCTACTGAAGTCTGAAGTCATAGCAACATCAGACTTCTCAATTAGGCCCAAGCATCCAGGCCTGTATACTTTGGTTATAGTTTAATAGTTTATTTTGTATTTTGTTTCTTTTATATGCTAGCTGAGAACAAATTAATATTGAAAAGTATTGTGAAGCCTCCATGCATAGCTCCATCTAAAGTGTTGGAAAACAGGGCCCTGACCCAGCCAGAGACAGTGCTTTGCCACAATATATATATATATATATATATATATATATATATATATATATATATATATATATATGCACACTCAAAAGCTTGCATATCCTGGTAGAAATTGTGAAATGTTTGCATTTATTTTGAAAATATGACTGATGAAATAAATGTCATTATTAAAGGATAGTGATCATATGAAGCCATTTATTATCACGTAGTTGTTTGGCTCCTTTTTAAATGATAATGATAACAGAAGAAATTGGGAAATAAGGGACATAGAGAAGTATTATGTATTTGTAAGTTAATTGGATCTGACTGAAATTGACACCACACCCCTCCCATTCACAGGCATAGGTGCAGGATGTACTGAATGTCCCTCATACTTCCACCAAAGTATTAGGATATCTTCAAGATCTAGAAGAGGCATCAAAATTATTTTTTTCAAATTTAAAACTAGCTTCATAATATTTTTCCTGTCTAATTATGCTGTTAGTCAGACTCAAACTTTTCAAATATATATTTTTGTTTTCATTGTACCATGGTCCTACAGGTTTTTATTTGTATATATTTATTTTCATACATATGCAAATAACAGCTGATGATTTACTTGAATTTAGACTCAAATCAGATGTTAATTGTATACTGTAATTGTATTCTAAAAAAAACTTAGTTTAACTTTAATGACCCTGATGTAATTTTTTACAATATACTCTTTTCCAGAACTTGAATTGATAATGGACACATTATTTTTACTAACATAAAAATAATTGAATGTGGTTTTGCTTTGCAGTAGATAATCCAAAAAGCACATTGACCCAGTATGTCGTGTAAAACATTCTTACCTGAAGAGAATGGCCAGCGGGACTCATGCTAAATCGAAAAGTTTCATTGAATGATGGTTCTCTGTCATGCCTGCAAACTCGAGTTTTCTTCTTAATTATTCTTTTTTGTGTAGCTATATTTATGACATATAGTTTCACATATAGATCTGTAAAATAACAGCACATACAAATTTAGTTCCAAAAATCTAAACATTGAAAATACATATATTTCCATAATGTTAACATGTATTTATGTGTAATTTTGTTTCATTTCAGGACCACTATCCTTACAATATAGGATGAGCTCAGAGGTGGAGCTACTGAGTGAATGGGGGGACCCTGGTGAAAAAAAAAATGTAGGCACCCCCTCCAGGTACCAATTCACTCAGCGGCACTTCCTCCCTAACCCCTGGTGCCACTCGCAAAAGAACCATGCCTAAAACATCTTCCTTCCCCTCAAAACTTCTCTCCCAGCCACTGGCTTCTCTTAATATCCACAAGACACCTTCCCAAATGTAACACCCTTAACCTCAAGATGCCAACCACTGGCCCCTTTTAATAATCCCAAGACTCCTTCCCAATGCAGCTCCCTCCCACGTAGAACCCCTCATGTAGCCACTGGCCTCTCTTAATACACTGCAAGACCCCTTCCCAAAGCAGTATTCGTCACCTCAAAACCTCTTCCCAACCACTGGCCCCTCCTAATAGTAACAATAATAACTATTCCCAATGACCCCCCCCCCCCCACACACACACACACTCACAAACCTCACCCTCAGGATCGGCAACCCCCCATGCGAAAAACAGAGAAAAAAAGGAGAGTGCAGGCCCCCCAGATGAGGGCACCATGGATCATGAGCTCTGTATAAACCTCAATAAATTGCCTTGTGAAGCTAAAAATGTCAAGTGGGCTGCTAAAACCCCAGCAATGTGTTAGACACCCATAAAGATATGTGTTTTTATTCTTTATAGCTCTTGTATAAAAATAAATATGTACTTTGTTACGTATCTAACAGTATAGATTACCATAGGTAGTAATTATATGCCCCTTTAAGAGATAAGCTGCATACCTGGTAGATGATCTGGAGACTTAAATTTATATGTAATATTTCGGCATTGCAGAATTTCCACTATCAACTGCTCTCCGTCTGTCTTCATTTCCTTTTTCAATGCAATCTTAATTTCTCCCATTACCTGTGTTTTTCCTAAAAAAAAAAAAGAAATGTTGCACTATGTTTATTTGTAAAATTGTAGGATGTTTTATACAAATCATTTGTGTGAAACTAGGTTTTTTCACGCTACAAGCAAACATTGTGCTAGGGAAATTAAAAAAAATAGTTTCCTGCACCATTTGCAATACAATTGTCGGAACAGATATTTGTACTGCTATTTTGAAAAATAAATAAACTCTCCATGCTCCTACCAAGCTTGAATGAATTAATGTTTCCATGATGACCATGGAGTTTCCACTAAACTGCATGGTAAGTGAGCAAGAGAGTGCTTCCAAGCTGTGATAAAAGCATAAAAAAAATCTTACATTTAAAAAATACATAAAAAAAGAACTTACATTAGCATGGAAATCTAAACATAAAATAATATTTAAAGAGTGAAGAGTTCTTTAGTGGATGTTTAATGATTTTGGTCACAAAAGTGACTATAAATATCACAACAGTAGGCCAGAGATTTATAAAACCGCTTACACTTGTATGAAAAAAGGAACTAAAATTATGCAAAATACAGAAGAGATCTGTCATAGGAAAGTCTTGATAGAGCAACATCAAAATAGCATAAATATTCAAAGCTATTAAGGCCTATCAAACTCATTAAAACTGGTCTGCACCATCATGTAGAGCCTTTAAAATCGGGGAAAAAATAGCTTTTTCAATGCTTTATAACGTTTTAAAATGCTATTAGTGTTAGCTTTTATAGCAAGCAAACTTTTTGTTTAACTTGGGTCTAAGCAAGAATCTCTGCACCATATGATTCATTGAGCTTGTAGGCACATTCTAGTTGATCCAGAAGCTCCTTCTGAATTCACATTTTTGTTTTTTTTGCAATAATAAATTCTACATTTAAGTCTAAAGAGCCCAAAGAAATAAGCTGATACTTGACCTAAGCATAAGTGACATAGGTCCGCATAATCCAAAAAAAAAACAACACCAATAATGACACCAGACATCGGAATTGGGTATAACCAGGCCACAGCTTTATTAATAACGTAACAATGTAAACATATAACAAGAGGTAGCTGCACACGCTTACACGGAAAGAGCTCACCCTCCTAATCCATGTCATGCTAACGTTGCAATGACGTCTACAAAAAATTACAGGTAGATCTGTATTGCTGGCCCGCTGTCAGCTAAGTAGAACATACTGAGTTGTTGGGTGCTCTGGACCCCCAAGTCTTCTGCTGAGGCAGAAATTGCCAGTGTATGGTTGAGTAAATGCAACCTTTTTGAATGTTGCGCATATATTTTTACACATACACACATTCAATGTTTTTGGTCACCCAAGCATGCAGTTTGTCACTGTTCTGGCCAAGGTCGAATTAGTATCACTTCTACTCCATTAATAGTATTTTTTTTTTTTTAAATTGGACCTCTGGTAACAACTACTCACTGGAAACCTAACCGGCTAATGACAAAATAAACATATACACAAACCTTAAATACAGAGAGGGAGGGAGTGGAACTACTACTCCTCTGCTGCCTCACCCAGTGACCACTGGCGGGAAACCAACCCCCTCTTATACCCTCCTATTAAGCTCCACCCCTAACATAACTACTCTAGCACTGAGCCAGGTCAAAAGCCCCCTCCCCTTAATTCTTTCCCTGGGGGCTGCATTTATAATTGCAACAAACCCAGTTTATTGCCATTTGAGTGTGCTTGTGATTTTCGGTCCTGATAGGACCCACCAGCTGTAGGAATCTCTATACAGCCACTACCTAGAACTGTTTCAAGATTAACTAGGTTGTATAAAAACTCAAAAAACAGTAAAACATGCATAAATAAAAAAAAAAATCTCACTTGATTTTCGGTGCTGTTTGATTTGTTAGTGAAGTATTGGGGAATTTGTGTCATTTTCAGCTAGCTTTTTGAAGCAATGCATATATGGTCTAGGGCATGGGTGTAGGAGCCCAAAAAAATATGGGGGGTGGATAGAGTTTAAATAGACAAAAAATACTGTGGCCCTTAGTGGTGCAATTGAACTCTACTTCCAGAACAGGCAACAGGGGTAGCTCTACCTCTCACAAACATATTTGTTTAATTTGTTTAAATGCTCAATTCCCCTGGGCCATCACTCACCCACCCCTCAATATTATTAAAAATTATATATATATATATATATATATATATATATATATATATATATATATATATATATATATATATACAGTATATATATATATATTATGGGTCAAAGATTTGGGAAAGACATACTGCTCAATATCTGGTAATGCATGATTAAGTTTAATTTTGCTTTTTTTTTTTGTCCTGTTCATATAATCTGGGGATTTATCCACCCAGGTCCTACGCCCCTGGTCTAAGGCATGCTTCAGTAATGCAATTCTTTGCAGATAACGTAGTGACATGAAAATCTCTTTTAGAAGAGGCCACCTTATAGTATTATTATTATTATTATTATTATTATTATTATTACCATAATGCCAGTAGTGATCTAAAATACTTAAAAATGGCTTACAACAATAAACATTCACCAATACAAGAGATGGAAAGGACCCTGACAATGATTTCTCATTAAGAATGCACCAATGCAGCTGAATAAATGCTTATAAATGATGAAACTTTAATAAATAAATAAAGTGTATATACTGCTATGTATCATATTAAAGCAAAGTGAAATGTCTATTAAGGGGCACAATGGAACGATCATGAATGCATGTGTAATGTATGTGTGTAATTTTGTTTGTCTGGTCTTGTATTGTTCTTCCTTTTGCTATTACTTTGTAATTACAAGTTATTTTGTTATATGATGTTATATATTGTATTTGTATATTGTTTTGCTTTTGTAAAAAGAATAAAAAGAAAATAAGAAAAAAGAAAAAAAAAAGAAAAAAAAAGAAAAAAGAAATGTCGGAATTCCCACAATTACTGAACATTCTCACTCTCAAGGGTTTAGGTTTATGGACTTGTGTTTAATTTCTTTTAAATTAGCAACTACTGCATTTTTTATGTTTTAGACACTCTTAGAATCTCTTAGCAAAGTTTCACTGATGTTTGCCATTTCATTTGCTTCCTTTAGCTGTTATACAAAGGAAAACACAAATGGACGTATTTAGCATAATAGCTTTAACTGTCAACTAAAAGGAAAACTATATATCAGCACAATGCGAATGTAGTCAGACACTTAGTGCAGCAGGAGAACGTCTCATTGTTTGGAGGATTTGTCTGATGGCGCATGTCAAAAACGGGGGAAGAAAGTCAGTGCAGTACACTGTGATGATTCCATCATTTTCTGTTATTTTAAACTATCTGTCAGCTTTTAATATTTAAAATAAATGTGATTCATCACAGATGATAATACACCTGGATGGGCGGATTTATTAAGCACTTTCTCACCTGATATAAGATGAGAAAAGCATTGTTTTTCCCCTATAGGAAACAATACATAGTAAAGCAGGAGATAACCTGAGATGCTTAGTAAACCTTCTCCTTTAATGTCATTAAGTGGACAGGGATGGGTTTTAACCGCTTACTTCTTAGAAAGAAGGATTTTTATTAGAGTTCTAAAATATGCTTAGAATGTATAATATATACTTATTTTAATCAATTGCATTGTAATATGCAAATATGATGCATTTTGGTTTCTGCTGATCTACTTCCAAAGATGGGAAGAGACTTTGCTACAATGAAAATATGGAAGCTACCAAATGCCAGTGCTTTTTATCGGATAATCGAAAGTTAACAAAAGCAACATCATAAAGAATAATTTCATAAATTCATATGTTCTATTATTATTATTATTACTATTATTATTGCTGTTGTTGTTGTTATCATTATTAGTATTATTGTTGTTATTATTATTACTCATTATTAATAAAGCAGCAGCATTTTCCGTTGTGTTTTACAAAGTATAATAAAGTACAGTAGGGACCATTAGCAAATTACAAAGGTATAGAACAATTCTAATATAAGTAGAAATACAAGTACAGGTACAATACAATAGAAATGGGTCAGCAGACAGCATTGTGGTTTTTACTGATTACTAACTTTAGTTATACAAAGGACCATTTGGAAAAATGGGACTACCACGTTCCTTTAAATTACATCCAAGGGTCTAACTTAAAGGAACATGTTTACTGACTCTCACTGTGCTGGTGGAGATGAGCGCCATAGGCGCACATCCCTACGACCCGCGGGACTAAAGTTCTACATAAATCTACGAGCCGCGGGAGTACAGTTTAACAGAAACCTTCATTATCCAATTCACACTGCGAGACCCGTAGCAGTTTGAAAAAATATATATACTTTAAAAATTATGACCCATAACACTTTATAAAGGAAAGCGCCACGAAAGCGGGTCTTAGAAAAAAAAAAATTTGAAAAATTTGAAAAAAAATAAGAGGTAGAAAAAATATGAAGTTAACGGCCGAACCGCGCACCATGACTAGGTAGCGATCCTGAAGTGGTCAGTGAATGATAGTAAATGGCAAACAACTGACCGACTTCCCATTATCTGACTGCTTTCAAATAATATTATATCAATGCATTAATTCTATACAAAATTTAAAATAGTGTTTGTAGAATAATAAGATTAAGGTAAACCCTTCCAGAGAATAAACAAGTTCATATCATTCAGTCATTCGGTGGCCCTTAACAGAGAGGTAATAAATGAGTTTTGAGAATTGCTCTGCTGATATTTTCTTATATTAATGTGTAACAATGATTAATTACTCACTTTTCTAAGTTCTTAACATCTGACAAGAGGTCTGAAGATTTAATGCACGCTTCAGATTTAAATGAATGCTTCCAGAGAGGAAAAGTATCCATAATTTAAAATGACCTTATAAAATATGGCAGGGCTTTTGTTGTTTTAGACCATTTTTCATTTCTCATATGGCAGAAAATCATTGACTTAATAGCAATAAAAACTTCTTCTTGACATCATGATAACAGTGACGTTGAGTAATTTAGTGCATTGAGTTTAATAGTAGAAATGTCTTTGTAATCAACCTAGATGAACTAGATTTTTGTCTTTCAGACATAATTACAATTCTGAGGAAAAATATACCAGATTTACAAGAAATATAGTCATGTTTTGCCATTTTTTAAGTTACTTAAAGAACCATTGAATTATGGAGGAAGTGTCACATGTTCATGAAGTATGTAACAAACTAACTACATTATTAACTGCTTTGTAAGCCATGAGTATGAAAGCATTTATAGAGAAAATGTTCACTTTAGTAGATTCTACTGGGTCTTGGGTGCATTTATCTTGGACTGCAAGGTTCTTGTAGCTTGAGGAGGGTTATCCTAGGACCTTTCCTGTTGGGTGGCCGCTAGCAGTGGTGGCGAGCAGATGCTAGATGATGCTGCCGAGACTTTACTGGCAATTTTCATATGAAAACTGAATTTTATCTAAAATTTAAGTCATAGTGTTAGGGTAAGGGTTCAGGCTAAGGGGTTAGGGTAAGCAGTTAGGGTAAGGTGTTAGGCTAAGGGGTTAGGGTAAGGGGTTAGGGTAAGGGATTAGGATAAGAGGTTAGGGTAAGGGGATTGGGTAACAGCTTAAGGTTAAAAATTCTGTAAAATGTTGACAGCGCCATCTAGTGGCCCATCGCCGCGCTGCTACCGACACTGCTTCCAGACCACCCAACAGGAAAGATCCCTATCCTACTAGGGCATGCTCTTTTATTTAGTGCTACTTCAGGTTGCTATTAATAGTGACAGTATTTTAAGAGAACTGGTTTGAGATGTTATCATAATCCAAGGCTCTTCCATTCCTCCCAGGTGCCTATTGTTGTTTTAAAGGGACAAAAGTGAATGTATGCTGCCATTAAAGCAAATTTGAATACAATACTTAAAAAATAAAGAATATTGTATTTATTCTAAAACATAGTGTGCTTATTATCAAGTCAAGTTCTTAATAAGAATATGCTTTAAATATGAGACCCATGTGGTGCTTTTAATAATTTGTTCTCTTAACTGGAGGTTTGCCAATTCCGGTTCTCAAGGCAATAACAGACTATGATTTCTGAGCACAGGTTACTCAAGGAAAAATCCTGATCTGTTAGCTTATCTTGATCTCAGTGGTTGAGAATCACTGTACTAAATACAGTGGATATAAAAAGTCTACACACCCCTGTTAAAATGTCAGGTTTCTGTGCTGTAAAAAAATGAGACAAAGATAAATCATTTCAGAACTTTTTCCACCTTTAATGTGACCTATAAACTGTACAACTTAATTGAAAAACAAACTTAAATCTTTTAGGTAGAGAGAAGAAAAAATATAAAAATAAAATAATATGGTTGCATAAGTATGCACACCCTTAAACTAATACTTTGTTGAAGCACCTTTTGATCTTATTACAGCACTCAGTCTTTTTGGGTATGAGTCTATCAGCATGGCACATTTTGACTTGGCAAGATTTGCCCACTCTTCTTGGCAAAAACACTCCAAATCTGTTAGATTGCGAGGGCATCTCCTGTGCACAGCCCTCTTCAGATCACCCCAAAGATTTTCAATCTGATTCAGGTCTGGGCTCTGGCTGGGCCATTCCAAAACTTTAATCTTCTTCTGGTGAAGCCATTCCTTTGTTGATTTGGATGTATGCTTTGGGTCATTGTCATGCTGAAAAATGAAGTTCCTCTTCATGTTCAGCTGTCTAACTGAACATGTTTTTGTGCCAATATTGACTGGTATTTGGAACTGTTCATAATTCCCTCCATCTTAACTAAGGCCCCAGTTCCAGCTGAATAAAACAGCCCCAAAGCATGATGCTGCCACCACCATGCTTCACTGTGGGTATGGTGTTTTTTTGGTGATGTGCAGTGTTATTTTTGCGCCAAACATATCTTTTGCAATTAGGGCCAAAAAGTTCAACCTTGGTTTCATCAGAGCATAACACCTTTTCCCACATGTTTTTGGGAGACTTCAGATGTGTTTTTGCAAAATGTATCCTGGCTTGGATGTTTTTCTTCGTAAGAAAAGGCTTTCGTCTTGCCACTCTACCCCATAGCCCAGTCATATGAAGAATACTGGAGATTGTTGTCACATGTACCACACAGCCAGTACTTGCCAGATATTCCTGCAGCTCCTTTAATGTTGCTGTAGGCCTCTTGGTAGCCTCCCAGACCAGTTTTCTTCTTGTCTTTTCATCAATTTTGGAGGGAGCTCCAGTTCTTGGTAATGTTACTGTTGTGCCATATTTTCTCCACTTGATGATGACTGTCTTCACTGTGTTCCA